>JAXQQM020078524.1:0-15423 GCA_034641835.2 Pinus albicaulis
TCTATACTTGATGATTCTTAATCCCAATTGTCTCAGCACACCATATGCCATGATGTTTTTGGAGGTACATCAGTCCAACATACAATAAGCAAACACCAAATCACCAGTAAGAAATGACACATAGAAAGGCATATCTTTAAATTTATCTCCAACATAAATTTGTGGGTAATCCTCTATCATATCAAATGTGTCACTAGCCTCTGTTGCTTGTAAAGTATCAGTAATTTTCATAACAATAGGTCCATCTCATAGCACAGCTAGTGATTGCATAATAGTGCATCTCTACCCAAAAATCTTAAACAGGTCAACTAGAGGAACAAGGATCCTCACCTTCAACAATTATTGTGCAACATTAGAACTTACTAGTGGACCAAGAGGTAAAGTGGGTGCAACAACCTATGGAATGGTCTCAGGAGCTAAATTCTTAGTATTTACTTTGTTTTTAAAGTTTTCGACTTACTTTCCTTTCCTAGGTACATCAGTCTTACGCTGGGAAGCAACTGATTCGTTAATTTGAAAAATTTCTTGATCAAGAATGGTTTTAAAAAAATGAATTTTTGGTTTTAATCATACATTTTTAGTTTTATCATGCACTCTTCATATAAAATATCACTACATATTGCTATGATTGGGTTAAATCTGTACTTTATGACTAGTATCGAGTTCCTCCTCATCACTTCCACAAAAGGCATTTTCAGTAAATTCAAGTAGAAAATCCAAATTTGTGTCGAGCATAATTTTGAGACACCAAAGCAATTTTTCAAGAATCCTCCCAATGTGCAAGGTTGCATGGTCTACAGCAAGTTGAAAGGGAATCATCAACAAAATTAGAGGTGGGAGGAGATGGATTTACCCTAACTTTATTGGCCTTATCCTATAGATTAAACCCTTCAAGTGGAGGTGCATATGGTTTATCTTTAGCTACTGTTAGTTCCTCTCTATCTTCACAACTTTGATAGGTAACACCTCCAAATTCTCACTAATCTGTTGTTCAAGCTCATTGATAAAGGACATATGTTTAAACATTGATCAATTTTAACAAACATGCAAATCAAGACGAAAATTAGATACCTTGTCCTTTTTATCTGATTTATATTTTTTCTATTGACATCAAGTTAAATGACCTTGATAGAAGAAACCCAATCATTCCCTAAGGACAAGGCAACAGTGCATGCAACAGTCCAGTTTGCAGTACAATTCAGAAGAATGAAACAAATCAGCACTAAGATGTTAAGACACAAAATAAGCAACATGAAAATCCTGTCAAGATACAAGTAATTTTCCAAAGGAGTAAGGAACCTAGTTCTCGAGGGATTTCTTCGATCAGTAAAACAAACTAAGAAAGTTTCCTTCTTTTGGATTACCAAGAAGATTTCTTCTTTCAAAATTTAATTTTGTGAGAAAACTACTAATAGTAAAAATAATTATAGTTATTGGGCCTTACAGCACACGAAGCCCTCTACAAGCAAACAAATACTTGCCCTGCTTCTTTGAATTTTTAAGTGTTTTTTATCTGCAAAGGCCATATGATTCACAAGTGTCTGACTGCATACCATGGAAACACTCAGAAGCACTTAGAAACACCAGTGAATGGAGTAAAGTATGAGCATCATCGTGAAGCAACAAATATTCTCATGAAAGGGTTATCAAAGTCATATGCTAATAAAGTGAGACATTGTGAGAAAATAAAAGAAATGTTGGATAAATTGCATTCTATATATGGAGGAGACAAACACGAGGCTCAATAAAAAATTGATGAACCGTACTGCTTGAGTAGTGAAATAGACACCCTTGAAGTTGCTACTAGAGATGAGAAGAAGAGGAGGAGGAAGAGAAAGAAGAAAGCACCTAAAAGAAAAGATGTTGAGAAGATTGAAGACCTTCCTTCCAATATGCGAGCTATTGCTCATCACTCTCGAGATGATGATAGGGGAGAGTCAAAAGAGAGGCCATATTGTTTAGAAGGTAAGTTATTTATTTGTGATAGATGTAAAAATACATGTCATTTAGCCTTTATATGTACATATTCTTTTTCTGAAGAAAAATACAGTCATACATCTAGTAGTTGTGAGGAAATACCTACACTTGTAGAAAAAATAGATTAAGGTCATTTTCAGGAAGATGGAAGACCACCTCATGAGTAAAATGAGAAGAGAACCCATGAGTGCTCATCCATAGTAGAAAATGAAAGTATCCCTGGTAGTGATGAAGAAGGAATACTTCTTAGGCTTGTGGGAGATTCCGTAGATATAGAGATGGATCTAGATATTGCTTGTGATTATATTAGCACATTTGATAGTAAAGAAAAATATCTATATGAGAGGATATATATTAGGAAGAAACTCGTCCTTGCATTAGAAGAGATAAAGGAGCTTTTTGAAGCAACTCTCAAGAAAGAGGAGCAGTTGTGAGAATATGAGCTTGAGAATGAAAATTTGAGAAAAAAAAACAGGTTATATTAATGCTCAACAAGGAGAAGTCAACATATTGAATGATATTTTGACAAATTAGCTCAATGAATGTAATATTCCTAATTAGCGACAGCTAATTGGAATATTCGATTTTGTTAGTTTTCCGTCTATAGTTTGTAAATAAATAAAAAAAGTGAGTGAAGAGGGTCTAACTCACTTAGGTGAAATAAGACATCCACCTAGTAGCACAACATTGCGACTTAAGTGGGAGTCAAGGGGGACCTAACACCATGTAGAGGAGGGGGGCCTACGTACACTCTAGAAGTTTCTGCCAGCTTCTGCGTAGATAAGGATGAGTATGTGGAGGAGAGAGAGGCTACGTTGGGTTTTGGAGGGAAACCAACGCTATAAAAGATGGAGGAGCCTCCTCATTTCATTCATTCTTGAGTTGATGATTTTTGAGTGAGACATTTGTCTTCTTCAGCATGTTGGCTATTTAGCCTGTATGTAGCACTGTTTAGTGCATTGAGTGTCTCTGGTCAAATATCTTGCCCTTAGCCCCGGGGGACTTTGAGTACCTGCTCGGGCAAGGTTGGTTTTTTATTATTTTGTGAGTCATTTTATTTTTTGGGTTTGTTGCGGAGCTGGAGCTTATAGAGATTGCGCATTCACTGGGAGAGAGGACGCAATCCATTGTGGAGGAGCTTTGGATTGGGGTTTCTACAGGTGATTTCACCGGGATTTTGAGCAGGGGATCAGCCTTTGCCCCTAGGAGACTTTTTGGCAGAGTTTGTGGCAGTGTTTCAGCTATTTCCATCTAGCCACTATGCAGAGCCTTGGAGGCCAGCGTAATTCACTAGGGAGGCAATTTCTGATGATTTCCAAGGTTGGCCATTCTTGGAATGGTTTTTGGATTTTTTCTGGGTTGTCGAGGAGAGGAGGTTCGTCGATTTTCAACTCATTCTGGCAAGGGGATCAACCCCTAATCTTCAGTCCATTCCAGCAGTAGCAGCTACACGGCAGTTTTCCAGCAACTGGGGCACAGTTCATAGAGTAGCCATTTCCTGTATTTTCTAAGAGTGTTTCTTCACTTGCTTTGAGCAAGATCGCCTATTGTATTTCATTACATTTCTCAGATTAATAAAATGGCTCAGAATTTCCTCTCTATGTTTTCTGGATGAGTTTTCATAGTTGTCGTAGTTTTCATATTCTCTTTTTATGTTATTATATGTCTATTATTGTTTTTGAGCATTCTAGTTATATACCACTTGGTTTGTTTATCTTCACTCTTAGACAGAGTCTGCAAAGGGCCATGTAGCCTCCGGATCTCTTCCTCTTTTTAGAGGCGAAATATCCAGTAAATTCCCTCCCAGTCTATCTCTGGTTGTATTTTGCCGTGTTTTAGAGATATCCATGAAACGAGATATTACAGTGGTATCATAGCATATTTCTGGCTCAGCTTGTGGTCTATGACATCAGGAAAGAGATCATACAGAGGCAGGAAGTATAGAGACCGTGAGCATAGGTTGGAGACCACCTACGAAGAGGAAGACTGTGCCCGGGTAGAGGACGAAAATCAGGAGAGAGAGCCTGTGATGGACACAGATCAGGTGGAGTTTGTAGTAGATTTAAGAGAGAAAGAGCCGATGGCAGATGACACAGAGGCCAAACAGTTTGGAGAGGCACTCCTCAAGTTTGTGCAGGATTTAGCTAGACAGATTGAGGTGATGGGACAAAGGTTCACAGCTGTGGAGGCTATGCAACATGAGACTCCACGGGTTTTCTAGGTCAGAGAGGGATTAGGTACATCCCACCATTTTCCGGATCAGGGTACTACTCAACATGATATTCCTCATCCGACGGCTTCCCGTGCACCTACCCACTCTACCATGCCCACTTTCTTGGGAGAAGATATAGGGGCAGGAGGCCAGCAGGAGGTAGAGCCTGGACACTTAGATGAGTATTTTGCAGAGTATTAGTCCTACAAGCAGGATTTCAGGGATGCTCTCGCATTCAGAGATTTTGTGTAGCTCCAGTGGGACAGTAGACCCCGCGACCATCATAGAGGGCACCGGCATTATCATGATGGATATTCCCACCGTGCCTCTAGTAGATTTCATTTTCCTACGTTTGATGGATCATCAAGAAGTTTGGAAAAGTCTTGGGTGGAGAAGTTGGATATCTATTTCCAACTTAACAAGATGTCGGAGATGGAGGCCATCAAGGTGGCGACACTACATTTGGATGGTGAGGCCCAGGACTGGTTGTTCCATGGGATGGTTACACTTGGACACTCTACAGTGATGACATATGTCGAGTTTACTAGGAGGTTTATGGATCGTTTTGACTGGAGAGATCCGGAACAACATTTTGTTGAGCTGACGAAGCTCAAGCAGACAGGGAGCCCAGAGACATACATCATAGATTTCTTGAGGGTCTCGGTGATGGTGCCAGATCTATCCATGACACGGATGATCTATATTTTTGTGGAGGGATTGGCAGAGCCACTTTGAGGTCTAGTCAGATCTACTAGACCAGCTACACTCCAAGATGCTATCAGCAGGAACATGGAATTACAGGATGCATTTCCCAGGACACGGACACCTTACCCCTAGAGACAGGGCTTCCAGCCCAAGGGGAAGGATGTGAGGGTTCCTCCTCCAAAGGGGAATCCACGACAGGCACAGATAGATGATGATGCCAGGAGGGAGTTGAGGAAGAAGCGGTTGTGCTTCACATGTCAGGAGCCATGGGCACCAGGGCATAAGTGTGTTGTTAGCAAAGCACACTTCATTGAGGTCTTATCTAATGATAACGGGGAAGAGGATGAGGAGGATGATGAGGAGGAGGCAGGATATAGTCATATGGCCACAGATCAGTTGCCACCTCCACCTACAGGGACAGGAGGTGCAACTTTTCCACCCACGGGAGGGGCCCTTTCAGCTTTGCGAGGAGTTCCTAATTATTTGATGCTGCGTGTATGAGGGACAGTACATGGCCAGCGAGTATTAGTCCTGGTTGACAGTGGGGAAACCCAAAACTTCATTGATGCACAGATGGTTGAGCGGAGGGGTATACCGATCGAGAGTTTTGATGAGTTTTCAGTCTTGGTCCTAGGAGCCCAAACGATGCAGTGTGCCCGGTATGTTCCAGAGTTAGCAGTGACGATGGGTACTTACACTGTAACTGATCACTTTTTCGTGGTCAACATACCAGATACCAATGTGGTACTGGGTGTTCAGTGGTTGATTACTTTGGGGAAGGTCACCACGGATTGGGAGGCCTTAGAGATGGAGTGGGATGACAAGAAGACCAGAAAGCATGAGAAGATCTGCAGGATGCATACTTACCCACCTCAGAAATTTTCGGCTCACCGGATGGAGGCAGACTTCCAGAAGGGAGACATAGAGTGGGCAGTTGAGTTGTGGGCATCAAAGGCAGAGACCACTGGTCGAGCAATTCATCCAGATATACAGGCCATCCTTGACAGGCATGAGGTAGTGTTTGGGGATATACCACTAGGACCACCAGATAGAGGGTTTGAGCATACCATCAAGCTTGAGAAGGGTATTCAGGCAGTGATCACTACACCCTATAGGAATCCCAAAGCCTATCTGGATGAGATTGAGCGGGCCATCTAGGAGTTGTTGGCTCTTGGACACATCAGACCGAGCACGAGTCCGTTTGCTTCTTCTGTAGTGCTGGTGAAGAAGAAGGACGACACCTTGAGGATGTGCATTGACTACAGGGCCCTGAACAATAAGACTCTGAAGAACAGGTACCCTATACCCAGGATCGATGAGCTAATGGATGAACTGAGAGGAGCTAAGTTCTTCTCAAAGATTGATTTGAGATCAGGGTACCACCAGATTCGCGTGAGGGAACAGGATATTCCCAAGACCGCCTTCAGGTGTCATTATGGGCACTTTGAGTTTTTGGTTATGCCTTTTGGGCTGACCAATGCACCAGCCACCTTTCAGTCTTGCATGAACCATATCTTCCATAGTCATCTGAGGAAGTTTGTATTTGTTTTCTTTGATGAAATACTCATATATAGTAGGACTTGGGAGGAGCATCTCCAGCATATAGAGGCAGTGCTATGCATCTTGGAAGAGCAAAAATTCTATGCTAAGCTATCCAAGTGTGATTTTGGGATGACGGAGATGTTATATTTGGGTCACATTATTGGAGTGGACAGAGTGAGGGTCCATGAGGAGAATATTAGAGCCATCAGAGATTGGCTGGAGCCAAAGAATGTGATGGAACTTTGAGGATTCATTGGGATATGTACCTATTATAGGAAGTTCGTCAGAGGATTTCTCACAGCTTGCTGCACCCCTTACAGATTTGACGAAGAAGGGGGCATTCATTTGGTCAGATACAGCGCAGTGATCCTTTGATGGGCTCAAGGAGGTGATGAGTAGCTGCCCAGTGCTTGCATTGCCAAATTTTACGCAACCATTTGTCTTGGAGTGTGATGCGTCGAGAGAGGGGATTGGCGCAGTATTGATGCAGGGGGGACACCCTATAGCCTTTGAGAGCCGGAAGCTCCTTCCGCATGAGTGGTTGTATTCTATATACGACAAGGAGATGTTGGCCATCATGCATGCTTTGGCCAAATTCCAGCAGTACTTGGTAGGGAACAGGTTCAGGGTGAGGACTGATCACAACAACCTCAAGTTCTTTTTGGAGCAGAAGCAGCTACAGGAGAGGCAGCAGAAGTGAATCAGTAAGATCCAAGCATACAACTTTAACATTGAGTATGTCAAGGGTAAGAATAATGTGGTAGCAGATGCCCTTTCACGTAGACCAGCCACGTTATCTCTTATGAGCTTGGATGTAGATTGGACGGCTCGACTTTTAGTTGAGTACTCCAAGGACAGATTTGCATGTGAGGTGCTGGATGGACAGGTGGCAGATGATAGGTACAGGGTGGTTTATGAGATCATCTATTATAGGGATAGGATCTTCTTGACTGAGGGATCTCAGCTTAAGAAGAAGATACTCCAGGCATCACACTATTCTCCATTGGCAGTCCATCATGGGTTTACCAAAACCTACAGGGCCATTAGGGAGAGGTTCTCATGGAAGGGCCTCAAGGAGGACGTACTCCAGCACGTCAGGGAGTGCAATGTTTGTCAGAGGAATCAGGGGGAGATGAGCCATCTCGCAGGACTATTGCAACCTCTTCCCATTCCGGAGGGGAAATGGGAGAGCATTTCGATGGACTTCATCACAGGGTTGCCCATGGTGCAGGGCAAGGATTGTATCTTTTTCGCCGTTGATCGACTGACAAAGTATGCGCACTTTTTCGCCATATCTGTGCATTACACAGCAGCACAGGTGGTCGAGCTGTTCTTCAAAGAGGTTTTCAGGTTGCATGGTCTTCCTAAGACCATCATCAGTGACAGGGACAGCTGTTTCATGGGCAGATTTTGGCAGGAGCTTTTCCGACTCGTGGGGATGCAGTTGGCACCGAGTACCAGTTACCACCCACAGACAGATGGACAGACAGAGATAGTTAACAAGTGGTTGGAGGGATACTTGCATAACTATGTCAGTGGGCAGCAACGAGCATGGTTGAGATGGTTTCATTTGGGGGAGTACTGCTATAACACGACACATCACATGTCTATTGGTATGTCACCATTTTATGCTTTGTATGGGTACCATCCTTTATCTTTTGCTGATGTGATGTTTGGTGCTAGTAAGGCTCCTAGAGCCAAGATTTCAATCCAAGAGAGTTAGGACATCCTCCGAGCTCTCAAGGAAAATATGGCTACAGCACAAAACCAGCAGAAGCTTTATGCCAACAGAGGTCGGGTGGAGAGACAGTTTGAGGTAGGGGACTTGGTCTACCTACAGTTACAGCCATACCGACAGTCATCGTTGAAGCAGAAGGGGGCTGAGAACCTCAAGCCTTGATTTTACGGGCCATACAGCGTGATACGCAGGATTGGGCAGGTTGCATATGAGTTGGAGCTGCCCCAAGGCAGCAAGATCCACAAAATTTTCCATGTATCATGCCTGAAGAAGGAACTGGGGCAGCAGGTGACAGTGACAAAGGAGCTACCACCTACAGATGATGAGGGGCACTTGGCGTTGCAGCTGGAGGCCATTATTGATACCAGGGAGAGGCGGTTATGGAGCAGGACGGTCCGAGAATTCTTGGTGAGGTGGAAGAATTTTCCGGATGAGGATGCCACTTGGGAGAGCGAGAAGATTTTTCAACATCCATCACTTCAGTTGCTTGAGGACAAGCAAAATTTTTCCGAGGGAGATTGTAATATTCCTAATTAGCGACAACTAATTGGAATATTCGATTTTTTTAGTTTTTCATCTATAGTTTGTAAATAAATAAATAAAAGTGAGTGAAGAGGGTCTAACTCACTTAGGTGAAATAATACATCCACCTACTAGCACAACGTTGTGACTTAAGTGGGAGTCAAGGGGGGCCTAACACCACGTAGAGGAGGGGGGCCTACGTACACTCTAGAATTTTCTGCCAGCTTCTGCATAGATAAGGATGAGTATGTGGAGGAGAGAGAGGCTACGTTGGGTTTTGGAGGGAAACCAACGCTATAAAAGATGGAGGAGCCTCCTCATTTCATTCATTCTTGAGTTGATGATTTTTTAGTGAGAAATTTGTCTTCTTGAGCACGCTGGTTGTTTAGCCTGTCTACAGCACTGTTTAGTGCATTGAGTGTCTCCGGTCAGAGATCTCACCCTTAGCTCCAGGGGACTTTGAGTGCCTACTCGGGCAAGGTTTGTTTTTCAGTATTTTGTGAGTCGTTTTATTGTTTGGGTTTGTTGCGGAGCTGGAGCTTATAGAGACTGCGCAGTCACTGGGAGAGAGGATGCAATCCACTGTGGAGGAGCTTCAGATTTGGGTTTCTGCAGGTGATTTCACCGGGATTTTGAGCAGGGGGTCAGCCTTTGCCCCTAGGAGAATTTTTGGCGGAGTTTGTGGAAGTGTTTGAGCTGTTTCCATCTAGCCACTGCGCAGAGCCTTAGAGGCCAGCATAATTCACAGGGGAGACAGTTTCTGCTAATTTCCGAGGTTGGCCATTCTTGGAATGGTTTTTAGATTTTGTCTGGGTTGTCGAGGAGAGGATGTTCGTCGATTTTCAGCTCATTCCGGCAAGGGGATCAACCCCTAGTATTTAGTCCATTCCAGCAGTAGCAGCTACACAGCAGTTTTCCAGCAACTGGGACGCAGTTCATAGAGCAGCCATTTCCTGTATTTTCTGAGATTGTTTCTTCACTTGCTTTGAGCAATATCGCCTATTGTATTTCATTACATTTCTCAGATTAATAAAATGGCTCAGCATTTCCTCTCTATATTTTCTAGATGAGTTGCCGTAGTTGTCGTAGTTGTCGTATTCTCTTTCTATGTTATTATATGTCTATTATTGTTTTTGAGCGTTCTAGTTCTATACCACTTGGTGTGTTTATCTTCACTCTTAGACAGAGTCTGGAAAGGGACAGGTAGCCTCTGGATCTCGTCCTCTTTTTAGAGGCGAAATATCCGATAAATGCCCTCCCAGTCTATCTTTGGTTGGAGTTTTCCGTGTTTTAGAGATATTCCCGAAACGGGATATTACAATGAAAGAAAATATTGCAGTGAGAGACTACAAGTTGGAGTAAATGAGACATGATTTATAAAATTCAAATAATCAATTGTATCAATATCAGAAGCTTATGAAGAGAAAAATGGATTTGAATGACATCATCATTAGCTAGAGGTCTCCTCTCATCAAAACTAGGCTTGGATATATAAAATATGCAAGCACTAAGAGAGCATAATAGAAAGAATCAACTATCCAAACGAAGGTAATTAAATTATTCAACAACAACAAAGGGAGAGGATTTTTTTGATAACACCTCTAGTTAGTAGAGCAACAACAACAAAATAATAAGCAGTAACATAGGAATAATCAAGAACAAGGAAATGGAGCAGAAAATTAGTAGCTCAAAGGAGAGGAAAATAGATGAATAACTAGCATGAGAAAACAAAAACAAACAATTTCTCAAGGTAGTAATTCAAACACCCATGGAAGACACATGAAGAACCAATAGAAGTCATTTATACCTCAAGGACATGATCAACAAAGGAAAAATTCTCCTAGGTATGGAAGGTGGTTCCATGGTTATTTTTTTTCTTACAATAATTATGGGCATAAAGCCATAGATTGTAGATGGCATGCATGAAAACAAAAATGTTTTGGGTGGAAGTAACCCAAAAACGCATAAGGTTCCCAGGAATGAACATGGTAGTAACAAGAGAGGACTTGGTAAGAATTCTATCAATAATAAAAAAACCCTTTTTCCCCATTCTTATACCATGTTGAATGCTACAAATGTGGGAATTTTGGGTACAAGGAAGCAAACTGACAATATGAGAAGACAAGGTGTTCCTCACATAACATGCAACAAGAAGAAGTAAGTTGGTGTTTGAAGACAATAATAAATAAAATGGAAAAGGTTTGCGAGGTTGCTTTCAGCACTCAGAGTAAAGGAAACTTGAAGAAATGATAAGGAAAGAAACACATTTTTTATCTTTCATTCAAGAAAAATCATAGACGATTTAAGAGGAATGATATCCTTATCTTCATATTGGATCCCTCAATAAGCACCAGTTGCAATAATCACAAGACTCAAGTACGCAAAGTGCAAATTAGCTCAAATAATTATTCTTTGTGAATCGAGAAAAAATGAATATTTTGGTAAAGAAAAAGAAGAAGTGCTTTCAAAATCTGCATAACAAAGATAAAGCCAAAAAATGGATGACTAATAAGCTCGAAAGTAATGTTGTTGTAAGGATTCGATCCACCAAGATGTGGAAGAAAAAGGAGGATAATCTACTTAGGGGTAGTATATCCTCAATTTCTCTTCATTAAAAAGAAGAGAGTGGCTTCAAGTGAATCCAAAGAGGTCAGAAAAAGGCATCATATTGAATTAGATAGAAGTGCATCTGAATGTTAGAGGTAAGAATGATTCCTCTTGTTGATTTAAAAAATGAATTAGTTTACTTCAAATATATCAACATTGCAGGAGAGAGGAAAGTGTGTAGCTTGAAAACTTAGACTCACAAGTGGATATCACCAACAACTACAGTAGAGACAAGAGATTTTTCTTGCGAATCTCAAATTCGTCCGCCACCTGTCTAAACCCTAGTCTGTCTGCCTCTGTTGTCTGAAATGGTGCCCGTCTGCCTCTGATGTCTACAATGCCCGTCCGCCTCTACTGAATCAAATGGCAATGACTGGCCTCTACTGAATCTCTATTGAATCTAATGGAAATGGTCAGCCTTTGCTGAATCTCTGCTTAATCTAATGGCAATGGTCCTCTGCTGAATCAAATGTGCTGCAATGGAAAAAATCGTCAGACGCACTCTTTTTATTTTTCCATACCTGCAAAACAAGCCATTTGGCCAAATAAATAAATAATAAATACCCTATAATATTTATATTCCATATGTAATAAGAAAAAAACCCTCTAACCCATAGTTATATTTCCAATATAATGTTTTGGGTTTTTCTAAAAAAAATTACCCCAATATGAATGCACATGATATAATATTGCTTTGTTAGTGATGCCCCCGTGCTTGTGCCAAGTTGGCTCCTAGGTTTTGTGGCCCTTTCCAAATATTGGAAAGGGTAGGACCTGTGGCTTACCGATTGGCTTTGCCTAGTCATATTCGTGTACACAACGTCTTTCATGTATTGTTTTTAAAACGATACATACACGACCCAAAACACGTAATCCACTGGTAGGGTATTCAGGTAGTATGTGAATACCAAACTTGATTAACAACTATTAAATATTTATGAGTAAGCTAATTTAAGTTGGTTTTTTGTAGGTCGAACCAGACGATAATTTTCTGGTCAAACCACAATGTATAATCGATCGAAGAGAAATCATGCTCCAAAAACAAGCCATCACCCAGGTTAAAGTGCAATGGAAGCACTTTGGCCCTGATGAAGCTACCTGGGAAGATGAAGGTTTTGTTCAGGAAGCATACCCTGAACTATTTGCTGGAGTAGAATGAGAACACCAGGGACAATGTTCACTTCTAGGGGGGGAGTTGTAACCATTGGCTTAATTTCTAAACTGTTGGTTAAATTTATTTGTTAAGATTTTAGGACATTTCTTGTTACTATTTTGAAAATAATACACTATGAGCAGAAATTAAATTTTATTAATTAGATTGGTTATGGAATTGGTTCCATAGAGTGAAAGACCAATGGTTAAAATATTTATTCCAACTGAGAAGTAGTTGAATGAAAACATTTTAGTCAGTTACTCTTCCTCTGTGGATAAAGGAAAAATCCCTGTGAGGAAGAGGGGTTCTGAATTGTGCACTAAGAAGTGAAGAAGGAGAGAGAGTTTTGATTTCCTAAGATGGTAGAACCAGTGGAAAAAAAAAACTCTCAGCTATCCTGCATCTTCTGGAAGGTGGATTGGACCGGTGTCCCGAGATCTATTCCGTGCGCTTTTTTCTTTCTACTTGGCTCAGGAGTGGAGCACGAGGGGTGTGAGGATGTAATTGCCTCATCCAAGGTAGGGAGGATAGACACAGTCAATCACAGATAAGTATATTCTACTGAAAATTGAATAAGAAAAAAATGAAGTAGAATGATACTATTATTTCAGAAAGAATAGATTCTGGTTAAATTTTTTGTATAAGGAGGAATTATAGAAAATCTACAGTTATGAAAGAAAAAGAGTTACTATGTAAACTGTTAAATTTAGTTAATATGTACATATTATAGATTCTCAGTACAGTAGAAGGAACAGAAATTGTGTATGTTGTAGTATGTGTTAAATTAAAAGAAAACACAGTCGATCATTATATTAAATTTTAAATACCCAGATAATGATTCCTTTTAAACCATAAGGCTGAAGGGTGCGATATATTTAAGATAGGAAATAGTCAAATGTTCATGACAAATAAGTAGACAATGTACAGTGAGACAAAATAGACAAAAACCGGAAATAGAGAAAAGCTTGTATGTAAATCGATAGGGAAACTGGACTGATTCCAGAACTCAGAGGTTCTGGAATACTGGATGCTTGTTCCATCCACATAACTATACACAAACTACCAGTCGGTCTGGTGGACCCCTAAAATTATATTTATAGTTGTAATAGAGAAACTGTAAATAAATCCTTAAGCTAATAGATGCAATAAGAACATAGATTTGCTGATAAGGGAAAGATTTGTGTAATAAACATTTTAGAAGCTGTGAAATATAATTGTTTCTATCATTAGGTTAAACCTTAAGACAAACATTAAAAATTACTAAGAAACAAAATACAACCAGTAAATCTACATTTTGGAAAATTGTTGATACTTCGCTAAGTATAATGAATAAAACCATCTGCAACCATTCAAATAAAACCCAAGAAGCAGAGAAGAATAACTTTATATGGTGGAAATAAAGGAAAATTTCATTGCAGATAATATAGATAAATACCGTAGAAATGCTGCCACTGTTGACAACAAAATTTTGTACATAAAATAACACTGGAAGCTAACTTTCCATACAGTTTTTTCTTAAACAAGAAAACAGAAATTTAAAGACAAGAGACAAGGATTTATTTATAATTTAAATAGTACCATATTTCCATTCAAAGTTGAACTGTTTAACACAGTTAAAACTGAGACAAAGTTCGATGGACAAGCCATACAATAACCACATTTTGAACGAGTATAAACCCTATAAAATTTACAAAATGAGAATGGATTACTTCAATAGGCAAAGAAATGTGCTTCTACGAGTCTATAGGAACCAATAAAGGTAGACTCCGTAAAGGTCTAAGACTTCAAACCAGGAATTGGATTATCCGAGCCAAATATATAGAAGGGTACCTGTTAAAGGCAAGAGGAAAGTGATTTAGCAAAGGCAGAATGAACGTTATCGAGGACCTACTCTTCCAGCGGTTTTCTTCCATAAATTTTTACTTGTCAATAAAAATATAAACAAGTTAATAATGTTTGTCATATCCATATTTACCGAAAAGGAAAACCTAGAGCAGGTAAGGAAAATTACAATCTACCTCTTATTATTTATGAGGAGATGGTTGGGTTGTGCTAACCTGAAACGACACCATTAAGCGTTTATGGTAAGTAATGCTGAGAAACATTTTAAAAGAAAACAAATAAACTTTAAAACGAACAATGCGAATGGAAAATTTTGTTACCCACCTCCAATCTTCATTTCCGTAGCTGAAGTAGGCTGGATACACAATAATTGATTCCAAAAGGGTCGATATTTTCATACGGTAACCCTAGCCATTCAACGCACACATGAGAAGGTTGGGTGTTAACCTAATGAGAAATAGAAACCAAGGTATCAACCTTGTGGAAAAGAAACTAGGGTAAACCATTCATGTTATAGAAAACAAATACTTAATTAGCTCACAGAACTAGAAGCCGCTTACCATTTGGAGATTACAGAACTGGTTCCATTTGGAGATTACAGAACTAGTTCCATTCTGTCGAGCAACGGAATGGGAATGCTAAGGGCGACGGAAGCTGTAAGTTCTTGCTCCAAAGAGCTGTGATGGAATGTTGGGGGCCAAAAGGAAAACGATTAATGAGGATAGGTCAACACCTCAAAACCCTAGTTTTCCCACCACCGTTAGATCTAGGTCAGACAAATATATGGTATTAAAATCTAACAGTTGTAAACCTTAAATTCAAAACCATTAAGTGGCAGATGTTCCGAGAACCTCAAATGTACCATAACTCCATTTTGTGCCAAAACGTGCTGATGTATTAAATCAATAACTCAGATTTTTAGGTGCGCTATGAATGCAAAGTACAAAAAGGATCTTAAATGGCAGAGAAGTGGAACACACATCGAGTAGTGGAGAAATCAAAACATGACTACAGATTTGGTTGTGGAATATTGTAATAAGAGCATATGCATATAAATAATATGTGTATCAGTTTCATTGTAATTTAAATTAATAGTTAGATATATATTGGTTTAAACTTCTAAAT
>JAXQQM020088427.1:0-33200 GCA_034641835.2 Pinus albicaulis
CTATTTTGAAAGCCCTAGAGGTCAATCAGAAGTTTAATGCACAAGAGATCGTACTATCGGGGTTTCTACAGCGGCAGAATGTTTTTCCTCATCAGATGGACAAAGTGCCCATGCAGCTTTTATTGCACATCATGCTCTGGAGTTCTTTCCTCCCAGACAACAGTCCTATACGATCAAATTTGCATTGATGATTCAAGTAGGGCAGACCTCACTGTTCTTTATTTTATTTTTGTTATTTTACCAATGGTAGCACACAGTACTGCAGTCAGAACACATGGGACATACCAGAGATAAATGCAGAGATTTGAAACAGAATGGGCTTCAACCCTCATTTCTTGTCTGTGTTTAATGTAACATTTAGTGTTCACCTACCACCTCATGTTGATCTTCTGTGTCTCTTCTGCTATAAAACACAGAAGGAAATTATTGCAAGGGTTGTTGATGAGATATTAGAGAATTGTAAGCTGTCTCAGTGAGATACAGTTTCTGTAAAGTTGTAAGATAGGCTGAGATTTGATGTATTCAGACTGAATGTTCAAGATGTGGGCAATGATGTACCTGATTGGTGTTGTTTTTAATATGACAAGCACATTTCTTTGGATCCTGATCTAAAGCAGTTGGTGATGTTTTCCTTTCTCTGTATTTGATTTGATTTCATTCCATTTCTACTGGCTCGCATCAGAAGTTTGGCATAAGATTTACCCTTGATAGGTACCTTATGTTGCTGCTCTCCCAACCTTCTATGTTTTCCGCTTATATGTGTATCTGAATATTGATTTCAATTGATTTAACCAGTGTAGTGAATGTTATTGCCTGCTCTCTGATGTATGAATTAATGAAATCCATGTTTAGATGTTCTTGTTAGGATTTAGTTGGATGTGTTGAGAACACTGGGAGGTCTAGAACCCTGTCTCTGCCTCACTAGGATCTTTCCATCTCAATTAGCCTTTTTAAGATCCCTTGTATAGCCTCTGATTTTGTCCAAGCAGGTCTGGAGTTAAATGACCTCTGGCCTGATCTATAGACAGAATTGGATGGTTCTCCTCCTTTCATTTTCAATCCTTAATGTCCCATTCCACCCCTCAATTTAAAGATCCAAATGCTCTAGATGACTAGCCCAACTGAAAGCTTGCACATTGAACACAAGTAAATCCTTTCTTGACTCCATTGCCCAATGGCCTCGATGTTCATTGAGTTCTCTACCTTCGCCTAAGCTTCCTCTTTGCTCATCCTTGTCTTACATTAGACCCTTCTTTCCTGGTTCCCAACAACCAAACATAAACAAACAACCCTGCACTTCATACCTAGCCTAACATCTCCAAACTGAACTTCAAAGACACACCTTTGACATATTATAGAGAGATCCCTCTCTGAACCCAGGAGGGATAGATCCTGAGGTTCCAAAGTGGTTCTATGTTGTCTCATATTTTGGTCTTGCCAACCTGGCCAAAACATGGGAACCCCAACACAAGGAATGCTACAGATGTAGTAATAATAAATTTCATGGAAGAAAATATCATCTCCAGATTTGGTTGTCCTGCCAGAATAGTGACTGCTAATGCACAGGCTTTCAAGTCTGCAAAGCTTGTGAGTTTCTGTCAGCAATATAACATCACACTAAGTCACTCTACAATCTATTATCCATAGGGAAATGGCTTGGCAGAGTCTTCCAATAAAACTCTGGTGAGGGCCCTGAAGAAGACTATCAATGAAAATTAGAAAAATTGGGATTCCCAATTGAAATTTGCTCTATGGGCTAATAGGATTACCAGTAAGAAAGCAGTTGGGAAGTCCCCATATGAATTAGTATATGGGAGGGCAACAGTTTTTCCTGTGCAGCTGGCTTTACCAGTAGCTCGATTCATGCAAGAAAGCTAGGAGGAGCCTGATGATATGATCAGGAGAATCAATCAACTGGTGGAATTATAAGAAACGCGGAACCAGGTGAGTCAGAGGTTAATTGAATATCAAGAGGAAATGAAACACCTTTTTGATCAGCATGCCAGGAACAGGAAGTTGCAGATTGGAGATCTGGTGCTCAGATGGGATGTGCGAAGAGCTGAAAAGGGAAAACATGGTAAATTCGACCCACTCTGGCTTGGTCCTTTTAAAATTGTGGATAAAGGGGACAACAATACTTTCAGATTGGAAAATTTATAGGGATATTTGCTCGATGCCCCTGTAAATGGTCAATTTCTAAAACCCTACTTCTAGTTCTGATTCGGGCAGAGATAGCCCGCTGTATTATATTGTATATTAATTTTTTGTTTCATCTTTGTTTGAATAATGTGGGTGCTGAATGAATTATAAAGTGAAAACTAAAAAGTGCTGAAGAGCAGAGTCTGCATAGAGGATGATCAGGAGGTCTACGAAGTTCTCGACACGTCTAGGGATGAACATGCCATCCCCAGGTGGAGCCAATGTTGATCATATCAGCCCCCTGTTAAATTTTGGCAAGAAAATTCGTTGAGACCTTTTAAAATCCCCTCTTTTGCCTTAAAGAGGTCCTTTCCCTGCCTATCGTTGCCATTTCTCGCCCCCAACTTATATTATGAAAGGCTGCAGAACCCATATTTGAAAATACATTAGGCCTAGCTCCTTTCGGCCAAGCCCTGCAAACCACTTCCCCATATGCCCGATGCCCAAGACCGAGCGCTTATGGCCTGGGCGCTAATCGCATCGGAAAAGTAGAGCCGAGCGTTAAATTTCTTCGTATGCCTTAAAATCTCCGATGCGATCACTTTTGGTATATAAGTTCCGCAATGCCTCCTACGCCGTTGCTCTGTTATCCCAATCTGACTATTGAGCGCTAATCGCATTCCCACTCCGATCGCAAATCGCAACTTTGTAACATGCCACCCCTCCGCTTCTTGCGATTGTGATCTCCCGATGTGATCTCCGCCTTTGATATGTCACTCCGATCCGACGACCCCGATCATATCGTATCGCATCCCGTCACCCCATGCTTTCACCGTCGATCCAATCTCCACCGCTCATCCCCCTGTAGATCCGACGGTCTGTATACTTCCCGCCTTTGTGGTCCCCACGCCCAAAGCACTGTTCGAAACTGCCCGGTATCCATCGCAGAACCTTTTGAAGGTGGGCGGTATTTCTCAAAACCGAGCGATTCCATACAATGCTCACCACATGTCTTCGCGTACGGCCCAGAAACCACCGTTCATCGCACATTATTGTTCGGCAAAGAGATGCGCAGCGATATCGCTGTCAGCCGTCCGATTTGGAGGTCTTCATCCGACGACAATCACTCCACGAAGCTGCACGAGTGTTAGTCCAAGCCCATCGCGCCCCTGGCCCACCATCCCATTGTCTGCCGATGTGTTTTAGCTGTCGATCTCGCCTAGAGATCGAACGGTCCATATCATCTGCATATTCCGCCATTGATTCCGTTCCTCCACGTCACCATCCCACGTGTTCATTACACATTTCCTTCGCCGCTTATGTGTTCCATTCATAGGTCATATTTTAATGTTTTGCGTTATAACTTTGGCCAGTCCATGCACCATTGTTCGATTGCATTTTTCCGCCAACCTGCATCGTTCCACCGTTTCGACATGTCCGCAGCACCATTTCCATTTGACCCCGCCACATCCACCTTTCCTGTGCCGGGTTTCTCTAATAAGTTTGTGGATTTTTGCAGGGTTTTAGCGATGGAAAATTGTTATAATTTACAGTATTGATTGTAGTAGCAGAGCACATCAAAGGACTATTCTACAGAAGTTGCAATTATGAAGAAAAGTCCCGAGAGCCGTTATGACAAGACATCCATTGAAGAAGCAGGGTCAAATTCTATCAAACCCTCCAGAGTCATTCAAATGAAAAGATTGCGCAGATCCAGACATAAATATCGTAGGAAAATAATATCAGTGAAAGGTAGAGAATTAAAGGCAGGTAGCTGAAGATTTTAGGGACCTTGACCCAACCTTTTGAAGCAGAGTACCAGATCGAAGATCCTACACATCATTCGAAAGATTTATACATAGAAAACCATGCCCTCAAGGCTTTATTTCAACAAAGTTTTCTCTCCAGGAAAGGACGAGATGTTTATGTGATTTTACTGCTTTTCCGCATTCCTAGATAGATTTCTACCCAGTGCATTTATTTTAGTTAGCAGGCCACAGAGTACATTCAGCATTACAACACCGTCAAGCAGTATGGGCGGGCACTTTTTCACCATTTTGTTTTAATGAAACAATTAAATGTTCATCACCTACCTCTTATGCTAGGTTTTTGTTTCTTCTATAAAACCCCAAGAGAACGGATTATTGAGGGTTCCAGATTTATCAGAAAATTGTGCAGTAGGAGAATTTTTGTATACATTTTGTAAGAACTCTTGTATGCAGGCTCAGAGCCCATAGGGTCTCAGTGAGGAGGAGTTCCATCTGTTAAGAGGATTCTGGTCTTTGGTATTTCACAGTCTGTAACTTTCTCTTATGTGTTATTTTAATAGATCATTTCATTCATCCATCTTTCCTGTATCATGTTTTGGAATGCGAGTGGCTTGCTGATTTTTGGTATGGATTCATCCTAGTTGATGCCCATGCTCGGATCAGTCAAGTGCTTTAAATATGGCTCATGCATGATATACAGTTCCATATTCATCTAAACCATATTTCTGCTATATTAGTTTCTTTGGGAGGGTGTTTTTAAAACGCTACTGTTATGTATGGATTCTTAGATTGGTAAGCCCATGCATGGTGGTATTGTGTATCTAGATATCAGCTCAATGTTAACTAATATCTTCTTAATATTTCTTTCACTACATACATCTTCTGATAACTTTTTCTGTGACATATTACTTGAATCGGCCCTCTTTGCAGTAAGCTGTCTCTGAATTGTCTGATGCTTTGTATTAGAGTTTAACATCTTGCCTCTGTAGTACCTCTTTTCCTGTATCAACTTTCTGAGAGATTGGTCCCATTCAAATTAATTTCCTTGTTTACAAGAGATAGCATGTGAGCTGAAGCTGACAACTTCATACATTATATTATACGCTTCTTGCTATGCTAAGATGTCCTAGGCACTGGTCTATCACAACTCTAGGCTGTCTCTAGGAGCGACAACACCACCCATGGAACGAGTCAAGTCTTTGGATTCTACTACCAAACTTGCCCATGAATTTTCCAACTCCTTACTTCCTCTTGATAAGAGCCTTGTACTATATTTATATCTTGATCCTCCCTTATGTTCTCAAGATAGTTTTAAGAGTGTGATTATCTTAGCATGTCCCTAGCATGGTAAACCTTTCCAAATTGGGAAGTTTGACCTCTTTTTGCATGGCCTCACATTGGTGAGCCATATGGTCCTCTTACCCTCTATGAGTTCACGTATTGAAACCCTTGGCATGTGCCCAGATATGGGCACACTTTAGCGTGATCTATTGGACTGTGTTGCACTTGTATATAGTGTATATAAGTGTGAGTGTATTTAGTTTATTTTTACTTGTTGCTATCATTTTCCTAGTTTTGTGTATAATTCATGTGTTTTGTCTTTGATGAATATATGTCAACACCCTCATTCCCTTATAGAGGCTTTGCAGATGGTGCAAGCCATTACACTTGAAATTGTGCTTCTGCCACTTGGGTTCCCTTTTCACCCACCGATGAGCATGTGAGTTCTGGGGGTATTTGTCTTTTCCTTATCACAAACAACATGGTCAAATATAGTGTTGTTATCAAGCACTTGACCAAGGCTAGTCATCTTGGAATATGCCACCTTGTTGTTCAACTTGACTGTCAAATCTTAGTGTCTCAACTCAACCGCCTCTTCTTTGTAAGGAACCCAACTCTTCTACGTACTTACACTAGAAAATTTGGTGCAATTTCTGACAGCCAAATCATCGCTATTCCGACACATAGTCGTCGCAAGAGCGACAGTTCGAGGATGGGAAAAGCGTCGTTTGCCATGCCGTCGCAATTCCGACGCATTTACAAAGTGTCGCACTACCGACACTTTTTTCGTCGCTTCCAAACAAGCGTCGCTCTTCCGACATTTCCCAAACCGTCGCGCTTCCGACGTTTGTAAACTGTCGCACTTCCGACGAAATGTGGTTCGACGTTTTTAACGTCGCTCTTCCGATGTTTGTAAACTGTCGCAATTTCGACGAAATGTGGTCCGATGTTTTGAACGTCGCTCTTCTGACGTTCGTAAACTGTCGCAATTCCGACAAAATGTGGTTTGACGTTTTAAACGTCGCGCTTCCGACGTTTGTAAACTGTCGCAATTCTGACGAAATGTGGTTTGACGTTTTTAAGCTGTCGCAATTTTGACGCTTACAAGGCGTCGGTATACCAACGGCGGGTTCAATTTAAAAAAAAAAAATGAAACTTTAAAATAGGACAGTAAATCTCCAATATTTGTTATGAATTGTGGGCGTTCCAATGACCGTGAAATATTAATATAATAAACCACCCCACAGCGCTTCGACTATAAACAATCATTTTTTTTTTCACAAGAGAAAAAACGTTGTTTTGAATATATTATATGGAGTAAAACAGTCCATGAAGTCATTACATTTTCACATCTGAAGATTGGAACCCAAATATCCATCCAGAAAAGTGAAGTCCCACCCCAAACAATGATAGAAAAATACCCCATGTCACATACAGGGACTTGATATAAAACCCAGTAACGGTCCACATGGAGATTATCGACAATCTGAGAAAACATCCAAATATGCCCGAGGCATCTATAAGAAAGTGAAATAGCAGTATGTAGAATAGTAAAGCAACAGATAGAGTACCGACGTCCATTGTTCAAAATACAAATTAAAGTACCCAAAATCCTGCAACAGAGAAAAACGCTAATCATGTGAGGAGTGTGATATGTCCAAAATATAAAAAGACCATCAGACCATATCAATAAACAAGCAACATAGACCAGCATCGCTAGTTTTGAAGGCAGAGTGATAAACATTAATCATTTTTTTTTCACAAGAGAAAAAACGTTGTTTTGAATATATTATATGAAGTAAAACAGTCCATGAAGTCATTACATTTTCACATCTGAAGATTGGAACCCAAATATCCATCCAGAAAAGTGGAAATCCCACCCCAGACAATGATAGAAAAATACCCCATGTCACATACAGCGACTTGATATAAAACCCAGTAACGGTCCACATGGAGATTATCGACAATCTGAGAAAGCATCCAAATATGCCCAGGCATCTATAAGAAAGTGAAATAGCAGTATGTAGAATAGTAAAGCAACAGATAGAGTACGTACCGACGTCCATTGTTCCAAATACAAATTAAAGTACCCAAAATCCTTGAACAGAGAAAAACGCTAATCATGTGAGAGTGTGATATGTCCAAAATATAAAAAGACCATCAGACCATATCAATAAACCAGCAACATAGACCAGCATCGCTAGTTTTGAAGGCAGAGTGATAAGCATTAATCATTTTTTTTTCACAAGAGAAAAAACGTTGTTTTGAATATATTATATGAAGTAAAATAGTCCATGAAGTCATTACATTTTCACATCTGAAGATTGGAACCCAAATATCCATCCAGAAAAGTGGAAGTCCCACCCTAGACAATGATAGAAAAATACCCTATGTCACATACAGGGACATGATATAAAACCCAGTAACGATCCACATGGAGATTATCGACAATTTGAGAAAGCATCCAAATATGCTGAGGCATCTATAAGAAAGTGAAATAGCAGTATGTAGAACGCGAATGCAACAGATAGAGTACTGACGTCCATTGTTCCAAATACAAATTAAAGTACCAAAAATCCTTGAACAGAGAAAAACACTAATCATGTGAGGAGTATTGGTAACCATCTGTTGCATCTGATATGTAAGGTTCAGGCTCGCTTGTTTCCATTAGTAGCCCGCTACAGCATCCACCCTGTCCATAGCAAAAAGGTTCCTGTAGATATACAGAGAAAGAGTATAATACATAGACCATATAAACATGGCTCTGTATTTCAAAAAACAGGTTTAAAATAGAAACAGGGCAACATTTTTTTTTCCAATTGTTATGAACATAATTTGACTGTGAAATATTAATATAATAAACCACCCCGCAGCGCTTCGACTATAAACAATCATATAAACATGGCTCTGTATTTCAAAAAATAGGATTAAAAGAGAAACAGGGCAACATTTTTTTTTCTACGTAAAGTTAATCTATTAACCGTGGGAATAAAATTACACCGAAGTCAAAAACATTGCCCAGACTCATGGCAAATTTGTCATCAAAAAATCAAAAAATTAAGAAGACTGCCCTCATACGGGGAAACCAGTCTTGAACGTTTATAGAATTCAGAAATATTACAGAGGTCCAACACAGTAATATAATCTAAAAGCAGCCCAATTAAGTGGGCCGCGAAGCAAGAAAAACAAATTAACCTAACTACTCCTTCGGATCCTCGACGATTCGGCACCATACTTCGGAAGGTCCAGGATCGCTAGGTGCTACCTCCACAGTCATGCCACCACTCCCCTCCTGAAGGCCCGAATGCTGGCCGGCTTTTTTTGAGCCAATTCCCGTCGGACGGGTGCATTTTTCTTCCATTTGGGCCTCCTCCCGGAAATCCACAGTAATTGTCGCTGTGATGCATGGGCGGTTCAGAGAGAAATTAAAGAAAAAATGCGCAGTGCGCATCGTGGGAGAAAGTGAAGCGCTGGGGAAATGTGGAGCAGGGGAGCCCATACGGTGGCCAGATCCTACAACCTGACCCTGCCCACTTCTAGTATCTGGATAGCGACCTGCGTGATAATCACTGGACTGGGAAGACGATTCAGTTGAGGGGTTGGAGGGAGCGCGTAAGGGTTGACCTCTAGTGCTCCCCCTGTGGCAACACATCCTATGACGCAGGCGAGGCATGGGTGCAGTCTCAGCAGTGGGCACAAGAGGAGATGGAGAAGCAGAATTCCAAGAAACAGAGGAAGACAGACAAGGACCAGACCGAGAGAAATGCAGATATGCAGCAAGGTCTAAGCAGCAGTTCAACTAGCCACTTCTCCTTCTCGTCACAGTGAGCAGGCAGTGTAACCCAGCAACCGGCTCGTCTGAAAAACCATAGCGAAATGCCATTTTATCAATGCAATCGAAGGACGCTCGTCATAAATAATCTCTGATCATTAATGAGAGCCGAAAGTCGGATCATATTGGAGCATGCAGAATCGCTAACGGGAGTGGAGGTCCGATCTTGAACAGTGTTAAAACTTAATGCGATTTGATGTGAAAACCTTGGAACTTAATTGAACAGCGTTAAATCTTAATGCGATTTGATGCGAAAACCTTGGAACTTAATTGAACAGCGTTAAATCTTAATGCGATTGATATGAAATCGCCACATCCATGTCCCATCGCCTTCGCAAAATGAATGCACTATGGCCAGGAGCGAGGGCAAGAATTGAGTGAGGACAATGGCAAGGTGATTGGACGGATCTTTGTTTGGGCAGCTCGCGATAATAGAAATCCAGGGCAAGAAAAGAATAGAGCGGAGCAGTGAAAATTTGCGTCACAACTTTCCCTCATACCTTCATTGCTCGGACCAAAAAATGACCCGGCAGGTGGAATTCAATTGGTTCGCGTCACAAAATTAGTAGTCAAGCAATGCCTGGAGCAATTTAGTTATTAGGGTTTATCGCCGTTTGAAGTCTGGCGGGCTCGACTTAAGAACAATTTTGTTTGATCCCATCTTATAAAATTTGTGTTGGTTTTCTTTGATATTACACATATTTATAATAAATCATGGGAATACCACACTAAACATGTGGAAAAGTTATATAAATTATTGAGAACAATCATTTTTATGTAAAAATATCCAAATGTGCTTTTGGGAAATAAGAATTCGAATATTTGGTTCATATTGTTTTAAAGGAAGGAGTGAAGTTGGAGCCTCAAAAGATGCAAGCTATTACAAAATGACCTATTCCTAAGAAAACCAAGGTTCTTAGAAGATTTTTTAGACTTACATGATCAGTATGATGATAATTATGATAATTTCACAAAACAATCACTAGCTATTTTGAGGGATGAGATATTATAACTTCAGCTTGATGAGGATTTTTTAAAAGCTTTATTTCTTCTTTTGAAATCAAGAAAATATTCTCCCAAACTGAAAATATGTGTTCTTGAGATAATTTCTGAAAATTATGAAAATGAAATTAAACTTTTGCATTCTCAAATTCAGTCATACAATTTCCGAAATCCTAAAGAATTCTTTGAAAATGTTCCTTCTCCTAAGCAAGAGGAAATTGTACTATCTTTTGACTTGCATATTGAGGATAATTATTCTTTCAAACACAAGACAAAAGAAATAGTTTCAAGGCTTAATATTCAGAATACAATTGAGCAACCAGTCATTGAAGGCCTAGAAGTAAATAACATACATCATACTTTTATTGATCCTATATCAAATTATATGGAGAATATTTTTAGCCCAAATCTGCAAACATGTTTTCTCTATAAGGATCAAATACATCAAAAGTGGCCTTTACACATCGTATCATTTATTATAAAGGCACATGATCATAATATACTTCCAATTTTGATCACAAGAAATCAAGTTATCCATTTATTGTTACAGCTACTTGATTGGATTCATTGGCATTTTTGTATTACCTGATTCAATAAGATTTTTAGTAGATTGAGTAGGTAGATGAGTGCCAATAAGCTTAGAATTTTGAGCATTTTTTTTTTAGTTTTCAATTTTCAGCTAGTTTTTCATTAAGTTGGTTTGAAAACTTTTGTGTGTTGTTTTAGTTTAAGATCAGATTTTAGTTTGCAGAAGACAGAAGACATTTACAGGTTCACCAAGGTCAATGGATGAGGACAACTGACCCGTTGTTCTTGACTTTTCACCAGGAAAAGCCATCCCCAAGTGGAGCCAGTGTTAGACTCCTATACCAATAGGTGTCATATTTCATGATTGACTTGATGGGCTATGTAATATTTTCATACCTTTTCTTGTTGCAAAAGTTTTCCATATTATCAAAAAATCAAAAAAATTTAAAAAATGTAAAGAGGGTATACCCTAAAAGAAAAATCAAAGGGTAAGAAGAATAAAAATGGCCAAAAAAGTAAAATAAAATGAACCCCACCAAAAGAAAGGCCAAGGAAAGTGTGCAAGTCTAAATGCCACTACTTTTTGCTCTTATGTAATAAATAAAATTGTGTGCAACTTGTATCCTATGCCACAATTTATGAATAGTCAAACAGTTTAAGCTTGGCTATTTCATCTTTCAATTTCATGTTTTAGAGATAGAGAATAAAATCTGATCAAACTATTTAATCTTGGCAGATAAGTAGATAGGTAGAGTAAATAAAAGGAGCTCAATAACTTAATCTGAGCCCTTGGATGTAATAAGGTTAGACTTAGATAGATTTCTACATGTAAAAGAAAAGAAAGTGTGATAAGGGTTTGCCAGTCTAAGTGCACCCTAATAAAGAAGAAAAAATGGTAGAGTAAAGTAGGTAGGGTAGGTAGATGATGTTGCAAAATTGCATGTGATGGACAATGAAAATGTGTTAATATTTACTTTCATCACAAAGTGCAAAGGCAGACACTATACTGGAAGAAATTCAAAGCAAAACAAATTCAAAGTTATTAACTTCCCTTCTCATCTTCCCCTAAAGATTTCACTAATTTCCCCTAAGTACTAAGGTATTTGAAAATTAGAGGGGCTCAAGGCATTTCCTTGACTTTTGGAGGGACTGGACCCTCGGCCCAATAATTGGAAAAGCCTAAGTACTTGAAGTCATTCTTCATAACATTCACTCATTTCTAAACATATTTTCCTAAGTAAAATCCCATTTTACTTAGGAAAATTATGCATTATTTCATAAAAAACCCTCAAAATCACATTTTATTCTAAGTCTAAGTGATGAAGTGATTATAATGCAATTTGCTTTTAAATATTTACTTTCTTAGTTATATTAATGTATTTTGAGTTTACATTGTTCCCTTGTCATATTAACATTGATTTTATGTATTAAATCCTTACAAAAATAACTTTCTCCTATTATATATAACTCCTTTTTATATAATATCCCCAAAAACCCATTAATAAATTTTAGCCAAAGTTATTTATTCCCACATGTTTAAATAAAAAACCCACTTTATGCCCCCTTTGGCTAAATATATCGTAATATTAAATTCCGCCCCCTATGGTAATTAGATTAATCTGATTTAATTATCATATAATAAAAGTATATTGAAAAAATAATTAAAACATGTTTTATTACATGTTTTAATACAAAAATAATTCTTCCCCTCTGTATTTTAATCCCCCGACTCCCTTTCCCAAGGTTAAAACTATAAACCCTTTGTAAAATCCCCAATACCTCCCTTAACCGTTAACCTTGGTTAAATCATTTCCCAATCACTTTCCTGCATTTTTATAAACAAATTGATTAATCCTCACGATTAATTAACTCCGCCAATCAGATTCCCCCCGATAAGATTAATTAACGTTTAATTGTGTTAGGCCCTCCATATTAAATCCCCGTCACTTCCACGTCCCCATCGCCGTTCGATCAACCCATCTGAGATCAATGGTTATTAATGATATCGCTAGCCATCCGCGTCCGAACAATAACGCGCGATGGCCCGACGGTTTTCAAACAGTGCCATGCCACGCGTCAATCATACTATGGAATCGCTCGCCCTCCGCCCAAAACCACTTTTCCCCAAAAGCGGTGCGATGGAAACCGCTTACCGCTTGCCTCCCGTGACTCATCTTCCGTACCTATTGACGTCATCCATTAAATAAATAAAAAAAACCCTGTCACCCTTTGGACTTTGTGAATAAAACAATTTTGCCCGCGTCATTTTCATTATTCTGTGAACGACAAAAGTCTCATGCAGAGAATTTCAAAAACAAACTGTTAAGCGCCATCAACTGTATTTTGCTGAAGACAATTGCATACCAGTAATCCAGAGTTCGTACGCCATAGCCTGTCCTGTTTAATCACTGTTCATCTCCCAAAAAACAGGTATTTACCCCAATTCCCATTAAAACTCTGTGAAATCCTAGCTTTTGTTTTAAATTCCGCACGAAAGACAGAAACATAGTTCAATTTGGTCTTGTTCAATCCCCAGAATTGTAAATTGCATTCCCAAAACTTGTAATTATGTTTGTTCTTCACAAAAATCTGAAATTCATTTCTGAATCCACAAGAACCAGAAATTGAGGTTCCAGTGGCTCTGAATGTCACACCTTTGAATGCCCCTCACAGAGATTTAGACTATCTGCCCCTAGCAGATAGAGATTTTCAAATTAAAGACCTCGTTCTTAGTGATAATCCTCTTCGAACCTTTTGCCGCTGTAGAGATAACTTTATAAACGGTTCTGATATTATTGGATTATGGGAATCCAATCTCCACATGTATCTTCTCCCCTTAGTCCATATTTTTCCTGAGTTAATTCATTACTGCCATGCAAACTATGACCCCAATCAAAGAGCAGTTTTGTCCCCGAGTCAGAACATCATTTTCCCAATCACTACTCAGTCGATAAATGAAATGCTGCAATTTCAACCTGGTCAAGCCCTCACTCCCATGTCCATGGGAGAATTACTTGAAAAGTATGCCAATTTGTCCCATGAAGAGTTAAATCGCATTTGTCAAACCTTCATGTTACCAGAGCATCAGCCCAAAGGCCCTCCCCCATATGGTTATAATTTTTTCACTGATGTGGGCAGGCTTATTCTGAATATGATATACTTTATCATGGGTTTCAATACTAGTGAATATGTTGATCAATTAACCCTAGTATTGTTGTCTATATTTACCCCTGGACAGTCCCCTGCTATCAAGTATGATTTTGCATCCTACATTGCTGATAAAATCCATGATTAGTTCATGAGATTTGAGAATGAAAAAGTGTTTAAATATTCTTCTGTTATATATCATCTCATGATTTATTACCAATCAGAAAGTTTCCCTTTCCATGTTCAGAAACTTGATTCCAAAGGAAATCCTAGGTCTGTGATATTTTGGTCTGCCATCACCCATAATTCCTCTGATTCTCCTTACTCCTATAATGATTTTATTGACCTATTTGTACACCCTGCAACCACTTTGTTAACAGGAGTTTCCCCTCCTAGATTCAATAATGAAATCAAGAAAATTCTACAGCTCTCAAAACAATATAGGGTAGGTGACTGGTAATTGTATCAAAATCACACTGAGATCAGAATATATGGATGTGAATTGTGCCCATTCAACTTGCCCAAATATGTCCCCATGAGACTCTTTGCACTAGAGTATTTCAGGCAGATGATTAACTCAGATATAGTCCATTTCTGCAATGCAAAAAAAAAGGCTCAACTCAGGATCAAAAGTCAATTAGGTCCCTTTGTTTGTAACTCTAGAGATGCTGGAAAGGAAGCAGAAAGAATCTTAGAAGAATATCTCAGATTACAAAAAAGTTTTTACTGGGTGCCTTATGACCCAAATAGCTTTATCTGTGATAGAAGAATGAAAAATAAACTATCACCATACATTCATCACAAAATTTCAGAAATTGAACAATATGCCAATATGGATGAATGGATGGAAGGAACATTGGTAGAACATGATAGTGAGCAGGTCAATGTTGAAAATGTAATGAAAGACCTTGAGAAAATACTTGACCTAGGCTCTTTTGGACAAGTGCAGATACCAGGTATTGGTCCTTCTTCTGCAGGGACTTCTCAACAAAATTTACAGGAGATCAGTGCATTGGCCACAATACAATCTAAAGGAAAAGAAAAGGAGCCTAACATACAAGTATTTGAAAAATTCACAATGACAGAGCAACCCGAGACTTCTAAAGAACAGGGTCAAGTACAAATTCCTCCTATTTAGATCAATGAGCCAGAAATTTCAATTTTACAAACTCCTATCAATATAGAAAAAGGCGAGAAGAGAGATGCTGAAGTTGCTACCCCTGTTGGTGGATCTTCAGAACAACCTCATGCTAAAAGACAAAAATTAAATCCTCTTCCAGAAGTAGATTTTGTTCAGGAAATTCCTGATAGCCAGAGAGAAGATTTGGATAGTCAAAAAACAGGTACAGTTAGTGGGGCATCCACTACTTTACAGAGAAAAGAGCTGCAAAAGCAACAGAGTGTTGAAATATCTTCTTTCAAACCACCAGTTAAAGATGCAGGAGATATAAAGAAAACCTTTATCAATATAAAAGCCAGGAATAATCCACTAAGACTCCAGGTTTACAATCAGTGTTTGAAGATGGCTCTTAAGAATCAAGAAAGATTGATGTCAGCTTATGACATTCAGCAAGGCAAAATGATAATGAGTCACTTCAAACCAAAAGTGCAGCAGCCTCAAACAACTGTAGATTATATTAGAAATTTTTTTGAAGTCTTAGCAAAGGATATTCATCCTTTAGATCAGATTGAGTTACATAAGCAGACTGGTGAAATGATCTATTCTACTCTGACCGATAAAGCAATGGAAACTCAGAAGTTGCAGGATTCTTTGGAGAACACTAATGCACAATTGCAGCTTGAAAAAGCCTCTTCTCAGGCCAAAGACAACAGGATAAAGACATTGGAGGAAATAATTATTGGATTGGGTCACAATCCTAAAGATTTCAAAGGTATAGAGGCCCTAATCAAGAAAAAAGATGATGATAGTGCAGCTTTGAGAAAGCAGTTGAAATTGCCAGCTTCAAGACATCCACAAACTGAAGAAATGATGGACTTGCTTTTGAAACTGAATGAGCAACTAAATGAAACAGAAAAAGAGCTTGAACAGGCATTAAAGAACAAGCAGTCTACTATTCCAGCATCAACAACAGAGGCAATTACAGGTACAGGTACATCCACAATAGGTCAGCCAACAGAGCTATCACAGGTAGATACTTCCAATTTGAGTTCTGAAGAATTAATAAAGTCAATGAATGAATTGAAACTTCAAGTAACAGAACTCCAGCACACAAAGTTATAGCTTACTAATTTAGAACAAAGATATGATCTCTCAAAAATGAGTGTTGCTGATAAAACAAGAGAGGTCAAAAGATTAGAAAAATTGGTTAAAGCATTGGAAAATGATCTCACATTGGAGAAACCTTTAAAGGAAATAAATGAAATTATTTGGGACAACATTATCCAATCAATAAAGGATGTCTGGTCTTCAATTCAGATTATGTATGAACAAAATGATTTAGTCAAATTGGCTATAGAAGAAGTTCAAAGTACAAGAGAAGAATTGGGAAATAGGCTTGAGGAAGCCAATCAACTCATACAGTTTCTAAACACTCAAACCAGACACCAACTTGCAGAACTTGGTATTCAGGACAGGACCGGAACAATTTTGGAAATAAAAAGAGTTTTTACTAAGAGAACCCTTATGCAGAATCTAGAACGAAGGTGCTCAGATATGCAAGAAGAAATCATTGCCTTCAGAGAAAGATTTGATATTTTGTTGAAAAAAGTGTTACACTAAAAATTGTTATCCTGACATTATGTTATGTGTATGAGCTAATTACTAATCATACTTTCCCCTCTGCAAGTCTAACATATCAACTTTCTCATGTCAAGCCTTGAAAATCAGAAAAAATCCCTAAAAGTCTCCTAAACTTTGGTGTCGCACTTTCTGGCTATCTTTCCTACGGTCCCGCACCCAATGTTCAGCTCTCCTGCGTATCTGAACACACTTTATCTTTGTTAAAGGTGCGGACCCTGTAAGATAAAAAAGGCGCAAGTAATTTCCAAAAAGCTTAATTAAAGTAAATTCTGGAAGCTTCTAGAATGGAACTTGCGGTGGCAGAACCGCTCTTGTGAGGTGCATGAATCCCTTACCTTATGGAGCTAACCCCTTGATATGAGGAGCTTATCCCTTTGAAGGAGGACTTATCCCTTCATACTTGGAACAGAAAACCTCCTCTTTTCTACTATAAAAGGAGGCATTGGGTACCCTCAAAGGGATTTCAAGCTTTTAGAATATTTTGAAGTTAAGTGCTGTTGAGATTTATACTCAGTTAACTAAGACCTTTGAGAGGAGAGATTACATACCTTTTTTCGTCTTGGTTGGAGGAGTGCAGAACTTGTCAAAGTAGAGGAGACTCCTGCTTCGGACCCCGGGAAGGCCTGTGCAACATCAAGGCTCATGTTTGTAAGGTTTTCTTATATTAAGATTAATACAATCAAGATTTGTTTTTCTCAATAAGTTGTATTTTGATTACTTGTTTCATACATTCCTTGATCACTATGATGGATATGTTTTATGATTATTTGTTATACAGGTGCTATTGAACATTTTCTTGTTTGTGATTGCAGGTTGAGGAAAGAACTCTTATTGCGACGGGAGCACTACAACCACAAATAAGCATTTGGATCTAAGGTAGGATCGACACCTTTATATCATTTATTTGTAAAACGAATATCTAGAGAAAGACAAATTTAGTTGTTCGTTTGTTGCTAGATTGTCTTTTTGACGCTAGGGAGATCGGTCTTGTCCGCAAGATGGATTTTCCACACAACAAATTGGCTACTCCACTAGGGAAGAAATTGTTGTTTTTGGTTCTCTTTTATTTTGATTTGAGGAAATGTTTTTCCTAGTTTTTGATTGATAGACATCTGCCTGGGTAGCTTAGGTTTTCTCTGTTTTCGAAAATTTTGAGATCTTTTATGTTTTTCTCTAATTTTTCCAAGGACCACACTTTGCCTTCTTTGCACAGTGCGGGCAGTTTCGCATCTTTGAGTAAATAGTGCGGTACCGCACCTGTTACTTCTGCAAGCCTGTGGACCCTGTTAAAATTTTGGAAAAACTTTAGATTTCTTTCTTTAGTTTATCTTTATTTTTATTTAGAGTTTTTTGGTTCCTACCCAGATTGATGATTGTTTCTGTCAAAAGCTTTCTGTGAATGAATCTTAGCAATATTGGGTGTTTTGAGTCCTTTTTTTTTAGAAATTCTTAATTTGATTTCCTTTGGTCATTACTTGGAGGTTTGTCTCAATCTTTTCACAATTTTGCATCTTTTTGCTTTTGTTTTTGCAAATTGTGTATGAGTGTTAATCGCCTTTGAGTGTTTTTTTGATCTCTGGAACTCTCACCCGATTTTCTTGGCTCGCACTTGATTGTATTTGAGAATTCTCTTGCATAGATTACATTTGCATAATTAGAATTCTGATTTTCAGAATTTGAATGAAAAATGTGCATAGATTACATTTGCATACTTTTCAGATGAATTGTGCATAGATTACAACTGCATAGTTTACACTCTGAAAAATCAATCATAGATTTAGATCAATTTTCTTTGATTTGAATTTAGATGTTTTTATGATTTAAAAAAAAATAAAAAATAAAATTGTTTTGGGATTGATTTGCATTAGTTTTTCTTGTTAAAATTAGTGCATTAGAGAATTTTTTATATTTTCTCTTAGTGATCAATTTTTTACATTGTTGGAAGTGAATGGAAACTCTCTCCTTACTTTAATTAGGATTCACCGAATTGAAAAGATTACATTATCATATTCGATTGCATTCAGTTTTGGTTCGGGTCATAACACCATTGGTTTCGTATCCATTTACCCTTTTGAGTAATAACAGCCTAAATAACACAGCACTTAATAAAATTAATCTAGTAATCTTTTTATTTTCTAGGCCTCTTATCACCAACATAGCTTAGGCTAGTATCTTGGAGTAGGGAGTAATTAACTCTCCAAGATAGTAAAAACAAACAAGTAGATAAATCTTGCGGTAGGAAATAAATCCAATTGTAATTGATACATTCTGGGAAGCTTCTCTTAAAGGAGTTAATCACTAGATCATTTCCGAACCTTTGAGACAATCAGTTCTGTTTAATTGGGAAAGATAGAAGATTTTGCGCGCATTACAAACGGTAAACCTCAGATTAACCATTGTCGAGGAGCCTGGGGTCACTTGTCGGTAAACCTCGGATTGACCATGTCAAGGAACCTTCAAGGGGATTGAGCTTTGTTACTCTGCCCTTGCGCGTGGGATCGGATCGTAGAATGTTCCCCCAGTTATATTTGTTACTGTTGGTAGCCTTAGTGTCCATTATCTTAAGATTATTTCCTGAGGTGACGGTGAAGGAAAGATCTCACTGTACCTGGAGCAGACGTCGACTAGACTCACTTGGACTCTCTGGGGGGTTCTCTTCACTCGAGATGGTTTTGTGAAGAAACTTGTGCCAGTCTGTTTCATTAAGCAGGTTGTCGGGGTAATTGTTCCAACCGCCCTTTCTGTATTAAATTCTACGATGTTGGATTTCATCACCAACTAGTGTTTTTAGTATGGGAAGTTACTGTTTGTGTGTGGTTTGACTCCTAGATTTGATAGCGTGTGTTAATTTGTTTGTTTTTAATTTTAGAGACCATAGGTGTGAATTGTGAATTTTAATTGTTAGGTGTGAATTGTGAATTGTTAATTTTAGTTTTAAATTGTTAATAAAATTCACTGAAGTTGAATATAATGACAACTGTTCCGGAATTTACCAACCAAGGAACCCCTCTTAACGAGAATCCTAGTACTTTTCCTTGCTTTGGAAATGTTGGTCCTCCTTATATGGCTACATTTTCATTACCTGGATTTACAATAGGTTTACTGATATGGTTATTTTCAACTTCGTTGGCCCCGAATACTCCAATTGTTCCACCTCAACCGGATGCTTCACCTCAACAGAGTTCACCATCTCAACATCACCAACCTTCTGTTGACTCTTTACCTTCTTCGCCTAATATTTCTTCCTCCATTTCTTCCTCTTCACTTGGTAAAAGCCTTGATGCTAGTAACTAGGTGGCTAAGAAGAAGAAGAAAGGGAAGAAGAAGAAGAAGAAGAAGCAAGATAAGAAAGAAGTCAACCAACCAACTATGGCTATAAGCGTTAGTTGTGTTGAGGAAACCTCCAACATGCATCGTAAACCCAAATACCCTTGCAAGCTTTGTAAGGGTGACCACTTCCTTATCAATTGTCCTGGTATTCCAAAGGTCTTGGAAGTATGGTCAGAAAAATCTCATCAATTTTCCGTTGATCCATCAACCAATGATAGTCAGGTTCCTGGGAAAAAGGGTAAAGTTAGGTTTCCTTGTAAGTTATGCAAAGGGAGTCATCAAACTCACATTTTCCCTCACATAGATGAAGCCTCAAAATTGTTGGAAAACCTTACTGTTCCACAGCAAGAATTTCCAATTGGTTACCGTAAAATTTCTCCCAACCTACCGTCCACTGACGGAGTGATTGATCTAATTTCAAGTACAGTTGATCCCACTCTTCCATTAGAGAGTGAAACTCATATCACTCAGGTTGATGATCCATTAGTTGATCAAGTGGTCGATTCGATTTCACATTCAGTCGATCCCATTCTCCCTGTAGAGAGTGAACTTCATATTGCTTAGGTTCTTCTTGTTACATCAGATTCTTCTACGCCGGGGGGCATTTCACCTGTTTCTACAGAACCCCCTCCAAGTACTGAGGTCTTTTCCTTTGATTGGAATAGACTGACAGAACCACGTCTTCCTTCCTCTATCCCTTTCCAAATCATTGTGAAGTTTGGTGGTAGGGACATACACCGCACACAAGTAGATGAAGGTGCTTCTGTTAGTATTTTATCCTCAACTGTTTGGAAAGATTTGGGTTCCCCTCAGCTTGTGCCTATTACGCAGAATCTGAAAGCTTTTAACAGAACCATTAGTGAACCTTTAGGGATCCTTCCTAATTTTTCTATTACTTTGGAAGGTAAAACTGTCTGTATTGATCTTATGGTAGTTCGAGGTCCCTTGGATTTCAATTTACTCCTTGGGTGAGACTATGTTTATGCAATGAAAGCTGTCGTATCGACACTTTTTCGTGTGATGTCTTTCCCTCACAATGGAAATATTGTGACTGTAGACCAGCTTTTGTTCCCTAGTCTTGTTTCTCCTACCAATAATCCAACACCCCTAAATGTTCCTGATTCTAAAGTGGTATCTACCCCGCCACGGGTTAATTATGTGGCAACTAGTCCCATGTTTTCAATTACCGATGAAAGTGAGCCTCTCACTGTTTGCTCGTCTTCTTATGACTTAGATCCGGTAATTGACATCGAAAACTCTATGGGATTACTTTTCTTATCCCTTTTGAGTCCCTTAACATGCGTTCCTTCCAGAGAACTATTCTTCCTTTTGATGAAGACCTCTTGGAAGCCATGATCAAGGTGTGTCCATTGACATGTGTTTCTTCCAGTTGGAAGCCATGATCAAGAGTCTGAGGAAAGTTCCTTTTACTGTGTCAACCTCGTTAAAAAATGAATCAGTTGGTCCGAGGAAAGTTCCTTTTACTGTGTCAACCTCGTTAAAAAATGAATAAGTGAGTTCGAGGAAAGTTCCTTTTACTGTGTCAACCTTGTTAAAAAATGAATCAGTGAGTCTGAGGAAAGTTCCTTTTACTGTGTCAACCTCGTTAAAAAATGAATCAGTTGGTCTGAGGAAAGTTCCTTTTACTGTGTCAACCTCTTTAAAAAATGAATCAGTTGGTCTGAGGAAAGTTCCTTTTACTGTGTCAACCTCGTTAAAAAATGAATCAGTGAGTTCGAGGAAAGTTCCTTTTACTGTGTCAACCTCGTTAAAAAATGAATCAGTGAGTCTGAGTAAAGTTCCTTTTACTGTGTCAACCTCGTTAAAAAATGAATCAGTTGGTCCGAGGAAAGTTCCTTTTACTGTGTCAACCTCATTAAAAAATGAATCAATGAGTTCGAGGAAAGTTCCTTTTACTGTGTCAACCTCGTTAAAAAATGAATCAGTGAGTCTGAAGAAAGTTCCTTTTACTGTGTCAACCTCGTTAAAAAATGAATCAGTTGGTCCGAGGAAAGTTCCTTTTACTGTGTCAACCTCGTTAAAAAATGAATCAGTGAGTTCGAGGAAAGTTCCTTTTACTGTGTCAACCTCGTTAAAAAATGAATCAGTGAGTCCGACGATAGTTCCTTTTACTGTGTCAACCTCATTAAAAAATGAATTAGTGGGTTTGAGGATAGTTCCTTTTACTGTGTCAACCTCGTTAAAAAATGAATCAGTCAACGATGAGGACAGTTCTTTTCCTGTGTCAACCTCATTAAAAAATGAATCAGTAGGTAGATTATAGAGGGTAGATTGATAGATTAGACATAAGTAATTTATGAGGATAGTTCGTGTTACTGAGTCAACCTTATTAAAAAATGAATCAGGTATGAGGACAGTTCTTTTCCTGTGTCAACATCATTTTAAAAAAAATGAATCAGTAGGTTATATAGGTAGATTGTAGAAAGTAGATATGAGGATAGTTTCTTTTACGGTGTCAACCTCGTTAAAAAATGAAACATGTCGGTGAGGAAAGTTCCTTTTACTGTGTCAACCTCGTTAAAAAATGAAACACGTTGCCATGAGCATAGTTCTTTTCCTGTGTCAAGCTCGTTAAAAAATGAAACAAATCCTCCCCTAATTGAGTGGAGTCTTTGACTAGATCTCGTAAATATTAAGTCATATATTTAGGAGAGTTATTTCAGTTTTTTGCTTAATTTTCTTACAGTTTTAGATCGGGTCTTTCATATGATCTCGTAAATGAACCTTCATTCCATCCAGCTATTAATTACCATCAGTGTACTTAGTTGAATGAAATGAAGCTGGGGGGCATGCACTCTAGTAGTTACACTTAGGGGGCATCAAGCACAATTTTCTCTTTGTTTCAAGCTTGTGTAAAAATGAAACCACTCTGAAGCATAGTTTTTCTTTGTTTCAAGCTTTTGTAAAAATGAAACCTATCTTGAGTCAATTTCGGTTATTATTTTCAAGACTCGTTAAACTCATGAAAATCCTGAGATTATTTTTCTATATTTCATTCTCGTAAAACACATAGAAATGCAAGGTTCTTTCCGTCTTTTCCTGCTTGTAAATTAAATTGAAAGTCGGCCATATGAGTACATTAAAACTTATGAAAAAGTGAAATCTTGAGTTCTCTTTTAAGCCCTTTTCAGACTCTCTAAACATGAAAAGATTGCCGAGCACTTGATTGTTCAAACTCGTTAAAGTAAATGAATGATCGTCCCTTCAGTATAAGTTTACCCCTTTTACGGACTGAAATGGACTATTTACGAAAAAGGTATACGTTGACTAATTACAGTCAATAGAGTTCTATCCCGCATTATTTTATCCTTTTTCGGGCCCGAGAGACTAAATTTATGAAAAAGTACACCCACGGAGTTTTCTTAAGTTTTTCTTCTGACTTCTTAAAATTTAAAAACACCGAGTTTCTCCTATACTGGACTCGTTAAAATTTAACAGTAAAGGACCTGTTCAATTTCAAACAGGAACGAACCACTCCTTCTTAGGGTTTGAATCTTAAACTAAGTTGGACTCATCCGAAGGATGAGCTTATAAACAAGCAAATGTTATCCTCCTCAAGCTTTTCAAAAATAAAGAGGTACTTGCCAGAAATGGTGGGGGAAAAGAGAGAAAAACGAACCTGTTTGTTACATTTTGATCATTCGAAAATCCAGTCAACCACTCTTGAACACGACACTTTTATTCACCTGGGTTGGGAAATCCTTTTCCTAACAGTTAATCAAACCTCATTGAAAGTTTTCATCCGGTTTCTGGGTATTAGCTTTGGGTCAATTGTTACCAAGCCATCTGCAGTGTCGTTATGTGTTAAAGAGGACAGTTCAAATAAACCATTCATCTGTAAAATATCTGTCATCCATTTTGACCATCCCTGAGTCAGTCCTTGCCAATATATTTTCAAAACTTGATCTATGATTTCATTTTGTGGGCTTGCCTACGACGGATCACTTTCTATCGACGAAAACTCATTATCTAGAAAGCTGATCTAGAAATCGTCAGTACCTTGAAATATGCATGCCTCAATGGCAGGTTTCTCGCTTTCGACGACATGTTACATCATTGACCTTCGATCGAACGATTCCGTGACATGTTCGACTTCAACTCATTCATTCACATTTCATGGTTTGTACTGAGTACTTTGAGAGCCATTGACATTACTGGTGGTCTCTCTCACACTTGTTAACAGTTTGCATCATTGACTGGTAATCAAGTGGTTTCTACCATGTTCGACTTCAACACATTTAATCGCATGGATACAATCGTACTAGTTCAAGAAGCGGAAATCAAGACCGTGGATCTAGTTTCCACAATCCAGGCTGTGAGGAATTTTATTATTATACAGTAGACTGTTCATTACAGATGGCTGCGCCCATGCTGTGTCTACACTATTGATGTAATATTAAAATCATTTCTGTACCAAAACAAGTTTAGTTAGTTTGATCTGAGTATGGGAATGCCTACCTTAGCGATGATATGTTTACATATATCTATTTTGCATTGAATGTTTTTACAGGTGCCGACTGGGGTGTCCACGGGATGATCCTTGAAATGATAAAGTACTGCACTCTTCATTTATGACAGACTTTAGTTTCATCTATTTCAGACTTTTCAATTTAGGGGGAAATCTGTTACACTAAAAATTGTCATCCTGACATTCTGCTATGTGTATGAGCTAATTACTACTCATACTTTCCCCTCTGCAAGTATAACATATCAAGTTTCTCATGTCAAGCCTTGAAAATCAGAAAAAATCCCTAAAAGTCTCCTAAACTTTGGTGTCGCACTTTCTGGCTATCTTTCCTACGGTCCCACACCCAATGTTCAACTCTCCTGCGTATTTGAACGCACTTTATCTTTGTTAAAGGTGCGGACCCCTGTAAGATAAAAAAGGCGCAAGTAAATTCCAAAAAGCTCAATTAAAGTAAATTCTGGAAGCTTCTAGAATGGAACTTGCGGTGGCAGAACCGCTCTTGTGAGGTGCATGAATCCCTTACCTTATGGAGCTAACCCCTAGATATGAGGAGCTTATCCCTTTGAAAGAGGACTTATCCCTTCATACTTGGAATAGAAAACCTCCTCTTTTCTACTATAAAAGGAGGCATTGGGTAGCCTCAAAGGGAGTTCAAGCTTTTAGAATATTTTGAAGTTAAGTGTTGTTGAGATTTATACTTAGTTAACTAAGATCTTTGAGAGGAGATATTACATACCTTTTTTTGTCTTGGTTGGAGGAGTGCAGAACTTGTAAAAGTAGAGGAGACTCCTGCTTTAGACCCCGGGAAGGCCTGTGCAACATCAAGGCTCATGGTTGTAAGGTTTTCTTATATTAAGATTAATACAATCAAGATTTGTTTTTCTCAATAAGTTTTATTTTGATTACTTGTTTCATACATTCCTTGATCACTATGATGGATATGTTTTATGATTATTTGTTATACAGGTGCTATTGAATGTTTTCTTGTTTGTGATTGCAGGTTGAGGAAAGAACTCTTATTGCGACGGGAGCACTACAACCACAAATAAGCATTTGGATCTAAGGTAGGATCGACACCTTTATATCATTTATTTGTAAAACGAATATCTAGAGAAAGACAAACTTAGTTGTTCGTTTGTTGCTAGATTGTTTTTTTGACACTAGGGAGATCAGTCTTGTCTGCAAGACGGATTGTCCACACAACAAAAAGGATTACTTAGTCCTATAGTTTCAGAGGATAAAATAATGGACCTTGAAAGCTATGTTGAAAAATTGGACAAGTATGCTGACAATCAGGCCAATTCTTCAACCAGTAATCAGAAGCAGCATTGCCAACAGGAAAAAATCTTCATGACAGATTGGAAAATTTATTTTATCTTGAGCATGAAGTAAAGCATTTGTTTCCAATTCAGCCTACCTTTTTCAGATATACTAAGGCTGATGAAACATTGAGAAATCTTCAACGGACCAGAATACCAGAAGATAAATGGTGGGAAGAACTGTTGGAACTTTTGTAAAATTTATCCTTATATGAAATTTTGCCAATTTACTACTGTATACCATGATAAAAAGGATAAACAGAGGTCAAAGTGTATCAGTGAAAACAAAGAGTATCAGTAAAGCAAGGCAGTCAGAACAGAATTACTGAGGATGACAGCAACGGGGCAAAACATAGGGCCTGCCTCCAGCACATTCTGAAAAGAAGGAAAAAACACAACATCAGTTAATTTTTATCTTATCTACGAGACCATTTGTCTCTATTTTTATTGTAACTTATTCATGAGTCACCCTAGATTATATCTCAATTTTTTATGAGATATTTTTGATAATTTTTTGTATAAATACTCCCTCAATTAGAGTATTGAGGGTGGATTCTTATACTTTGCTGTAATATTGACTTTTTCGGAATAAAGAGCTATTGGAGAAATTTTTTGTGGCTTGCTGGATGATGAATTGATGCAAACATACTCATCAATCCAAACCATGAGTATTATGTGACAATATTCAAGCAGGCACTGAATCGGATTTCTGAACCTATGTTAGAGAAACCCTAAACTCTCACTGAAAATAGGTGAAATGTGGCACCACTCAGAGATTGACATGTGCTAATTGGTACAAGTGGTAGACAATTGGCATGCTCAAACAAAAAGGTGATGCAGGAATGACATGAGGGAGAAAATATCAGAAAAGCCCCAAATCTGGAGAACTAAAGCTCATCACCAACCTGAGATTGAGAAATTTACATGATGTAACCTATGAAATTGTAAATGGAGAAATCATAGTAACAATAAAGTAACCTATGTAACAATAAAGTCGGATTCATCCTGGGAGTGGTAATGGGAGAAATCATAGTGAACAACAGGAAACATGCAGAGTTGCTTACAATCAAATAGATGAAAAAACACATACAAAAAACCTAGATAGTAATCATGAACAAGCTTAATATTGAATTATGAACTGTAAAGGAACTTACAAAATGTGACATTACGAACCTGGTCAAGCGCACAAGCAAAAATATCCTGGACATGACCCTAGTTGACAAGTTGTATTACTCATGATGCAAGAGGATTTGTACCTGCACTGCCAAGTCAATCAAAATCCATCATTATCTATACAATAAATACAAGTAATTGATGTAGTATTTTTTACTCTAAGATGCATTCTTATGATAATGTTAGAACATATGTTGAAAATGTCAAAACATACTTGAATAATCTCCTCTTCATTTCAAGAACAATTTATTGGAGTCGCATGAACTTGGAACAAGCCTCCCACGATCTGAAAGAGTAGCAACTAAGTCAACAGTGACTTTTTTGTTGCTACGCTGGATCGAGGGAGCTTTGCTCCAAGATTAAATCACTTCAATAAATTATTCTCTAACTAAACGGAGACCAACCACGTGAAGGTGGAAGCTCTTATGCCCCCCCCCCCCCCACCTCACATCACTCTCAATTCCCCAATACCCAATCTATATTTTCATTTTTTAATTTCATGAGCATAAAAAAAATATTCAATAAATAATTAAAAAACAATTCAACAAAAAAAATCTGCAAGGAAACATTGAAATTAATGCTTGACATAAAAATAGTATGATAAATGAGTTTTTATATAAACGCAAAAATATTCAAGATATGGTAACGTTTGTCTTATAATAATACAATATTTTACATTATCAAATTTTCTTTTTTCTTTTCTTTTTCCTATTTCTAAAGCTCCTAATTACATCATCAATATCATTGTCCTCTCTGCTCTGTTTCGTGCCTTTCGACCCGCCTTTGCTGACCTAGTTGCGTGAGGTACGATGTACGGGTCTCATCCGGTGACGGGGCATAAGCCTGAAAATAGATAATATTAAATTTTAATTGTTAGTTTTTAAATATCATTGAACTAGTTCGGTAATATTAATAAAAATTGCAATGAGATTATTTACCTGGTGCCCGGTTAGCGACCTAGTTGCGTAGTCACGATGTACGGTCTCATCTAGTGACGGGGCATCGCCTACAAAAACGAGATATTAAATTTTAATTGTCGGTTTTAAATATCATTGAACTAGTTTGGTAATATTACTAAAATTGCAATGAAATTATTTGCAGTGCACTAGTTGTCGCCAGCTGACCTAGTTATTAGTCACGATGTACGGTCTCATCTAGTGACGGGGCATCGCCTACAAAAACGAGATAATATTAAATTTTAATTGCAGTTTAAATATCATTGAACTAGTTTGATAATATTAATAAAAAAAAATTACAATGAGATTATTTTCAATTGCACCGGTTGTCGTCGTTAGGCCCCGCTACTGTCTTCCTCTCTGGTGGGAAGATCCTCAGAAACATTCTCTGTCATTTAAACAAAAAACGTTATAAGGACAACCATCAAGGTATAATTTGAAAAAAATATAAGTGGAAATTAATTACCGTCATGGCCCTCAACGATAGTAGCATTGTTGGCACAGTCCCCACTACAATGATCGGGTTGCACGTGAGGATCATCTACATACGCTCTAAAAAAATTTGGGTTTATTTGCCTCGTCGGTAGTGCTGCCCCCCCGATTTAAACAAAGTTTTTAGACATTAAATTTATGGATGAAAACAAACATATTGAAAGGTTAATGTTTTACCTTATCAGGCATTCTGGATCTTGGGACCTACCCCAAGCTTCTGCGACGTTCAACTACAACTTGATAGCCGAAATGGAAAGCGATATTTTTATCTTCCTCTGTAGTTTCTGTTCCGAATTCATCACCCTACATTACATATGATTGTGTATTTTTAATCATATTTTATAAGATTACAAAAACGTTGGAAGGAGATACAATTAATTATAAGATGTTTAGCTACTTAATTACAATTCTTGCAGCTAATTTCAAGTAGCCGCCCTGGCCTAGCTTGTGATGGCCCTTTTTTTCAATCCTAGCTTTGGTTGCCTTTGAGGTGTCAGGAAACCTAGCATCAAAATATTGAAGTCATATATGACGTAGCACACTTTTATTTTAGACATAGAGAAAATTAAAGCTATTGAATTAAAGTTGTAATTTACCTTGCGGGTCCAGTTGGCATTTTTCCTTCTTTCTTTGCCTTTTTCTCTTTTCCGTCATGGATGAGTGCTCTCCACTCACTCTCTGAAACTGCGAGAGGACGCTCATATCTAGGGTTAAATTGCAATTGCGTCCTATATGTGTCCCTGGTATATTTCAAATATTTGCCGGCTACCTGAGCCACCGCTTTTCTGTCAAATGTGCCGACCCCAAAAAGGGCTTCTAGATAATCTAAAAGTTCTTTTTTCAGGTTGGAATTCTGGGAATTCCACCCTGTACGTATGGTTGGGCCAAAAATTACCAACGAATGGCTCTCCAGAATCATGTAGAACTCATTGTTTCCTACACAGAATAAAACCAAAAGAAAAAGAAGATATTATCATTAATTTAAAAATAAAAATCATGATAAATATGTTTTAGATAAAGTACATGAAATAGTTAAAATATTAAAATTTACCCGGGAGTTGTACATGCTTTATAGGGACACCCTCATCGTTCACCAACAACGTGCCATTAATGGTCCCTGTGGAGCTGACACGTGTAGCTCCAGGAAACGCAATAATGTAGTTGGCCATATCAACCTCATCATTGCCAACACGTTCAGCAGTTGGCTGGGTGTCAGCTTGGGCAGGGTGTGTTTCTTGGCTAGCACCTAAAGGAGTAGAAGGTGTACGAGATGGTTGTTGGGCAATCTCTTGCCCTTGTGTCCCACTACCACCAACACCGGGTTCAGAAAATGCCAGAAAACGCTACATACAAAAGAACTTTTTGTTAGTTTAGTCAATGTAAAAATTAAAAATCAAACTATCACAATTCATCTCATGCAGAACAAAAAAAAATATCCTTTTGACTTTTTATTATTACCTGATATCTTTCTAGCTGGCTCATAAGATGTTTTATCCTCTCTTCTGTTTCAGGTGTTTGAGGCGCATCTATCAAAGTATTAAATTCTGACCTTGCATCTCGTGCCTTTTTTCACAACAAGAACACTGGAGATAGGGATGAAGAAAGCTCTTCCTCAAAGAGGGAATCATCAGGCGTACCATGGCTAGGTGTCTGCATATTTGAACAAAATTAATATTATTTAAATTATGTAAATAACTAAAATACCTGAAGATAGAGCAATGATGGCACTTTACATGTTCTTCCGCTGGCCTCTTTCCGCGATCATCCCGTCTCGGGGTTGTTCCTGCACTGCTCTGATCAGTCTGCCACATTGTAATAAAATTATAAATGTAAAAACTTGAAAACAATATCTAACTTGAAAACACAAAATGAAAACTGAAATAATTTCTAATAAGACATCGGAAGACAGAGTTAGAGTTTCAAATATGCCTTGCATTGAATTCAGTCCTGGAAACATGTCATTGCACATTAAGGCACCCAAACAAGAGACAAGTTGACAATGAAGACCTTATTGAATATATTGTTGGAGCAAATTCTAGTAAACTTGTTGTGAAGACCTTCAAGACATTTTTGGAGCAACATTGTTGAAGCTGATGGTATAGCATTGTTGGAGACGATCTGGAAGGGCCTTGAAGTGAAGCTTTTGGAGCAACTATTGAAAAATCCTTAGAGCATTTAAGTAAGGCACTTTCTATCTTCCATCACCTTTTTCCTTTCAATGTCCTTTAAACGATTTTGTTGATATTTAATGTTTGAAATCACGTTATAATTCCTTGATTATATGTGTTTGGGGACTTTCCCTTTGAAATTACCCAAAAATACCCTGGCAATTTTATCTTCAGGATGCATGTCCGACCCTATTGTTCAATATTTTGATTGATAGTAGTAAACATAGAGAGTTAGGGGGCTCTTGACTTGGTTTGGTTGGGCCATTAGATCCCTAACATCTACTAGGGAGAACCCCCCTTGAGTTGGAGGAGAGCTAGCTCGAAGTGAAAAGAGGTTGGTGAGGTGACAATGGGGCTATTGAATTACACATGGTATCACACTTTAGCTTTAGGACTTTATCTTGAGAAGTGCGAGATTTTTCTATATCAATTCTCAAGTTGTTTACAACACTATTGTTAAGAACTAATAAGAAGTGATGTTGAGGGGTTTTTGGGTATAAGAAACAATACCATTTAAAAACTAGGGTTCTCAGTCCTTGGCATTCCTTCACCTCAGCCTAGGGGCACACTAGAATAATTTCACACTAAACCATGCAAACTTAAAAGTAACTTAACAGATCCATAAAGTAATAATAATCATAATTCCTAATTTCCTATTGTGCGATATGATGCAAATTATTCAAACATGAAGCAATGAAGACATGCAATGTCCGAATTTCAAGATTGATGAACCAATACAAGAAGTTAGAAACTACAACTTTGATTCAATACTCTGTGTCCTAACTCTAGGAAGGAATCTAGTTTGTAGTATATAACATGCATCGTGTATTATCAATTCTTAATTGACAACAACTAAAGGTCATCTACCTCATCAATTCCTTCCCATTTTGTGTTTTTATGTTATATTCCTTATAAAAGTGTCAAATTTTTCTCAAAGTAAGCAACCACTGAATAAAATAAAAAATAGTTGAGATATGATTGAGAAATGGTCATTTATTTCTTGAAAGGATCTTCACGATTTCTTTGGTTGTTTTTCATCTCAAGAAACAAGAAATGACCTAAGAAACTATCATGATGTAATATAAGAAACAACACGGTGCAATGGCCATTTTCAAAGCCAAATGATGTCCATTGAGGACATGGCCTTTATTTGGTTCCTGTTTCATAGGAGTTTCGTGTAGAAATGGAACTTTGTTGTACCATTTCCAGTAGTAAAAAGGGAAAACCTTCTTTTTCCATGGGAAATAATTTACCTTTCCTTTTTCAAGATAATCTAAATCACAAAAAATATGAACTATACCGCACACATTCTTGGATAATGTGAAAGTGGAAAAGGAATACCCTACACAAGTGATGCACACATGTACATTTGAACACTAATAGATTTTTGTAGTTGAAATGCAATGCTTGTTTTCATTTAAATGTAGGGTTTTTAAAGGAGGGAGAAATAATGGCTGCCAAATTAATAAGCGTTTCTTTGGGAAAAATTTAAATCTTGTATTGGGTGATGAAGATAATAGAGGGTATTGAATCTTGATTCTTGACATCTAGAGAGAACCCTACAACCTCACACAATCCAATGGAATTGACCAAAAAAACCCAAATAGAGTCAACCCTACTATAGGAGGAAGGGCCTGCAGTAAGAACTTACCATTTTGCAAGAGCTGAGGGCGAATGTTGTTCTGCAAGAGCTCAGGACCAATGCCGTTCTGCAAGAGCTGAGGGCGAATGCAGGGCGAATGTTGTTCTGCAAGAGCTGAGGGCGAATGCAGGGCGAATGTTGTTCTGCAAGAGCTCAGGGCGAACGCTGAGGGCGAATGCTGTTCTGCAAGAGCTGAGGGTGAATGCTGTTCTGCAAGAGCTGAGGGCGAATGTTGTTCTGCAAGAGCGGAGGGCGAATGCGCATTTGATATTAGACGTTAATGTAGCACACATGTACATTTGAACACTAATATATTTTTTTAGTTGAAATGCAATGCTTGTTTTCATTTAAATGTAGGGTTTTTAAAGCAGGGAGAAATAATGGCTGCCAAATTAATAAGTGTTTCTTTGGGAAAAATTTAAATCTTGTATTGGGTGATGAAGATAATAGAGGGTATTGAATCTTGATTCTTGACATCTAGAGAGAACCCTAAAGCCTAACACAATCCAATGGAATTGACCAAAAAAACCCAAATAGAGTCAACCCTACTATAGGAGGAAGGGCCTGCAGTAAGAACTTACCATTTTGCAAGAGTTGAGGGCGAATGATGTTCTGCAAGAGCTGAGGGCGAACGCTGAGGGCGAATGCTGAGGGAAAATGCTATTCTGCAAGAGCTGAGGGCGAATGCTGAGGGCGAATGATGTTCTGCAAGAGAAGAGGGCGAATGCGTGCGTGATATCAGATGTTAATGTAGCTATTGCGACGGATACGAAACAATAAAATCATTTTTATGTAGCGCGCATATAAGTTTCGTATTTTTATGTAGCACGCATATAAGTGTCATTATACCGACGGCGGAAAAATTGTCGCTATTGCGACGGGTGCCTCCAAACGTCGCAATTGCGAAAATTAGACATTGTGTCGCACTTGCGACGTTTGGAGGCAGTCGTCGCAATAGCAACGCTTTGGGCCATAGTGTCGCAATTGCGACATCTTCCTCCAAACGTTGCAATTGTGACACTTTTCTAAGTGTCGGTATTGTGACACTTTTCTATAAACTTCGATATAGCAATGGTTTCGGGCGGGATGGAAAAAATTTGGGGAAATTTCTGACATTTGGTCAAAAGCGTCGGAACCAAGTGTCAGAATTTCCGCCAAATGTAGTAGTGATT
>JAXQQM020074208.1:0-127096 GCA_034641835.2 Pinus albicaulis
GGCAGTTGCTTAAGGGCAAGCAACATTTTGCCGGGGGGGACTGTAATATTCCTAATTTGCGACAGCAAATTGGAATATTCTATTTTGTTTATTTTGCCACCTATAGTTTGTAAGTAAATAAAAAGTGAGTAAAGAGGGTCTAAACTCACTTAAATGAAATAAGACATCCACCTAGTAACACAACGTTGTGACTTAAGTGGGAGTCAAGGGGGGACCCAACACCACGTGGAGGAGGGGGCCTATTTACACTCTAGAAGTTTCTCCAAGCTTCTGCGCAGATAAGGATGAGAATGTGGATAAGGATGAGGATGTGGAGGAGAGAGAGAGGCTACATTGGGTTTTGGAGGGAAACCAACACTATAAAAGATGGAGGAGCCTCCTCATTTGATTCATGCTTGGATTCTTGGATTATTGATTATTGAGTGAGACATTTGTCTTTCTTTGGCACGTTGGCTGTTTAGCCCGTCTGCTGCACTGTTTAGTGCACCGAGTGTCTTCGTGCGGAGATCTCACCCTTAGCCCCGGGGGACTTCGAGTGCCTGCTCGGGCAAGGTTATTTTCATAGCATCATCCTCCAGGACAGCGTTATTGCTGCAACAGCGTAATACTGTGTTGTAGGGTGTTGCCGTGGTGACTTTACGACACCACTTCCTTCTCTTGTTTTTCAGAGGGAGAGTCTCTCTTTCCTTTGGAGGATCAAGTTGGAGGATATTGGAGCTAATTTGCAGATCTTGGCACTTGGCCAAAGAGTTTTATCCCACTACTGCGCAGTCCCTCTCAGTGTCTGCGTTATTTTCATGGAGGGTTTGCTGGTTGATTTGGGGGGAAGATCTCAAGTGTAAGGATCAGCCTTCCACTTGGAGATCCATTGGAGGAGGTCTACTTCAGTTTGTGCATCATCTTCAGCCTTCTCTATTGTGTTCCAGATTGAGTTGCAGCTGCTGCCCAGCAACTCCGGCGTTTTTGCCATTTTGTGTGTTTCAGCCAATCCCTTGGAGGATTGAGGTATTTTTGCTTGTAAGGGTTAGAGCTTGCTCCCCTATTGTATTTGAGCCATATATTGTCATATCCATGTGTTGACATCAGTTTGCAGCATTATTCTATCATATACAACATTTTTCTTAGTTTGGGGTTTATGCAGAAATAGCAGTGCTTTTCACGTTTATGTACATGTGTTGTGGAGGCTTGCATTTCTTCTCTTGAGAGGTTGTTTCCTCAAGATTTGTACTATCTTCTGCTGCTACACATTATTATTGGCTATATATGCATCTTCTGTCTCACAGCTACTGCAGAAAACGCTGTAGGGTTTCTGGATTCTTTTCTTGTCTTGCGGCACCTCTATCTTGAAGGGTTTTCTATATAAAATTGTTGTTTAATCTTGCTGAAAGCCTATGCCTTGTACTCAAACTCATTTTATGATTATTCATACTGTTATACATCATATTCTTTCATAAAATACGCTGCCCTTGCTTCAGCAAATTTCTACATACTCAAAGTCTTGGGAAATCAGGGTTTTTCTTGACTAGTCGGGAAGGAGGAACTGTTTAACATAGCAAAACGCCTTTGTTTGTGCTGAAATTCGACATGGAAGTCTCTCTTGACCTGTTCTAACATATTCCAGAACCTTGACCCGTCATTTTATGCAAATTTCCTTATTCACTCATTTAAGGGCCAAAATCCTCACTTTTCCCCGCCTTTTTGCCCTTAAAAGCTGAATAAAGGTTGCTGCTGCTATTTATTTTGGTTGCTGAACATCTTTAGAGATATGATATGATAGATGAAGCCCTCATACCTGAAGAATGCGTTTTTCAGGCATGATCTGCTGAAAATTCCCTTTTGGGATATTATAGAAGAAGTAAAAGGTAAATTGCAGGAGAACAACAGTAAATACAGGTAGAGAGCAGACCTAAAAAGGAGAGAGAAAGAGTTTCAAGTGGGAGACTTTGTGATGGTGCATTTGAGGAAAGAGAGATTTCCTACAAAAACCTACAACAAACTAAAAATGAAAAAAATTGGACCTTGTAAAATTATAAGGAAATTTTCAGCTAATGCATATGAGATCGAGTTGCCAGAAGGGATTGGAATATCCCCCATTTTTAATGTTGCAGACTTATATTCATTCAGAGAGACAGAGACAGAGTTGCAGAAAGAAGATACAAGTGATGAAGTTCGATCCGTGAATTGGGAGGAACAGGTACCAAAAGCAATCAAGAAAGAAGTTGAAGCTATCTTGGATAAAAGAGTATCCAAGAAAACCAAAGGGCAGGCATATTTACAGTATCTAGTCAAATGGAAGCAGCAGCGAGTGGAAGATTCCAGTTGGTTAACAGCAACAGAACTACAAAAGTATGGAGTAAGTCCTGAAAGTTTGAAGGACAAGACATTTCTTCCCCGGGAGTCTGATGCAGGAGCATCGAGACTTAGCCAGCAATGTGAAAATTTGTTCACATGTTGTGGCTAGATAGGTTGAAATTCATTGACTGATGGGTCAAAACCGGTTTTACTGAGAGGGTTGGATCTCTCAACGATTTGTTATAATTCATTTATGTAATAAGTTAGAGATTATCTTTATTTAGATTTAGAGATAGAGTTGTTTTCATAGGTGTGAGGGAGAGCTAAGAAATAGAGGATTTGTTGTTTATTGTTAGAGAGATATTCCAGTGAATAAAAGATAGGAAGAACGTAATGAGAAAGGGGGATTTGGAGAGGCAGAGGTGGAGCGAGTGCTTGGAGAGTGTTTTTGGAATTACATTTGTTTAGAGACAGAGGTCTTATTCTGGGTAATCTGGGCCAAGGCCGAGACTTTGTGTTGTTTATTTAATTTGAAACGGATTTCGTGTATCATTCCTTAACCGGCCCGTGGAGGTCTCGAACGTTTGTTTTCTTCGAATGTTTTGATGTTGGCCTGTATATTTCGTTTCTGCTTAAAGGAATTGTTGCATTAAAAGACAAATTGGTGGCGTATTGTATCATTCTGGTTCCATAGACAGAAACACCCAAAAATACACTAAGTATTGGGTTAAACCCACGTTTAAACAGAGACTGGATTTTAAGCGATATAAAAGCTGAGCTTTATTGTTATCAGGTCCGCAAAAACCAATCGCATCGAGCTCTTTTGTGTTTTCCATATCGCATCGCCGAAAGCCATTTCAAATGGAATATCGCCAATCCACATCGCATCGCCAATCCATATCACATCGCGGCATTGAAGGTTAAGGACCCTGCCGAAGGGGATATTGTGATTGCGATTTTGCGATTAAATCGCAACCATTGGATCGCGAAAGTGGTCTCACTACAGTTGAAAGTGTTTCGGGCGCGTTAAAAGTTGTAAGTTATTTTGAAAGGATAGACACCCGATTCCGTGGAACCTTTGACACGAAGTTGTGGGTTTTTATTGAGCTGTTTCATTTCTTCTTCGACATTGCATCAACACATGAACAAGTCCTTTATTGCTCCAAAATGAGATCTCTAAAGCCAAGAAATAGCTCTATTAACAAAAATCCACCATAGATCACATCTCCACAAGATTCAAATACATAATTCAGCAAGGCCGAGTTTCTCTAAGAGGTTGGAAATGTCACAAGTGATGATGAACAAATGAAGTGAGCATATCCTCTACTTATATGAGGATTAGGTCACCTAATTATGACTACAAAGCCCCTAAAAATGAGTATGATCACTAAATGACCTTGGGTTACAAGCCAACCCATTAGCTAACATCGAATTATGCCTAATTTGCCCACATGTGTGAGCCATAGCCTCCAAAAAGTTAATGTCATCCATAATAAATGCCCCAAATGCCATGTCCAAGGGTGATGAGTTGTCAAAAAATGTAGATGTCTAAAGAGTCCAAAATTTGAGGGTTGGCCCTCAAATTCACCTCAATATCTCATGTGGGGTCCCAAAATCTAGCTAGGGTGCCATAAAGTGGTCTCCATGGGTCTCCATCTACCAAACAAGGCCTCCTCTGGTGCAATAAGCCCTCACTAGACTCTCAATGGGAGACCATCATCATCTCGACTTTGAATTTGCTCTTGCCTATTGTAACTTAATTTTACCTGTGCATTTGATGTTTCTAAAATGCATGAGTTTAAAGAAAAGATTAGTTAAGTTTAATTACTGCACTATGTAATAAGCAATCTAATTCAAATGTCGCTTTTAGATTTTGAATAGGCGCCGAAATTTGTTTTATTTTATTATTTTTTGTAAATAATGCAATTGCCGCCAAAGATGATGTAGGAGCATCAAGCCTAATTTTCATTATTTATTTGTGTGATTTAGGGGGTGATGTTTTTTTTAATTATTTTATAAATTATGTACATTTTAAAAAATAAATTGAGAGAAAAATTTGAGTGTGAGGATTATTGTAAATATTCTCTTAATAAATTGAGGATATGAGTGGAGTTGATTTGGATAGATAATTTAGGGATTAGGAACTCCTTAAATGGAACTTAGTTGAGTCAAAGAAGGGATGAAGATATTTTAGGATTTGGTTGAGATATTGGTGGAGGAAATCATGGATTGAAATTAATCCATAATTATGTATAAATATGAGGTTTGTGTGAGGATGAAGGACAGAGAGGCAGAGAGAAATGGTGTGAGAGTTTATGTAAGGGGCGAGACCCGAGATGCCCGCAAATGTAATATTCGGCCAAAGGGGTTTGAAGCTGTAATTTTCCTTTTTTATTATAAGCAAGCATTTTATTTGTTTCTGCTCTCTCTTCATATATATTCTGTATTAAATCTAAGTAGTTTATGTGGATTTTGGGTGTGGATTTTTATAAGAAGGGAACACACACTCTATTGTGTGCAAGGATCCGTTTTGTGCAGAAACCCTGCATCATTTGGTATCAGAGTGGAACTTTCCTATGGATGATGAAGATCGACAAAATCATTGTGTTAATGATTGCAGTTGCGTTAATGGTGGAAATGCGAAGAGTATGTTGGTCTAATGTTATATTTCATTGAGAATCTTATCACATTGGTCGTTGTGAATCTTTGATCGGGCGCTGATGCTCATCTCTGATGGAGTGTCATTTCTTGGCCTCGTGACGGAGGGTCGTTTCTCTTCCTTGATGGAGTTTTGCTACTTTACAAATTTAAGGACTGCTTCATGTGAATTTATAATGTTGCCAATGAAGATCCCTGCGTAAATAGAATCACTAGAGATCGTCCTGTTAAATTTTGTGGAAAGCAGATTGGCAGCCATTTCAAGTGGAGAAGATAGGCAAAGATATTTTTCTATGTGAAAATTGTGTAAGATTTGTGAGGATTGGTTGTGAAGAATGCATATTTATCTGTGTCAGGTGTTCTGCGTGCATATCTCTATCTTTTAGTAGCCCAGTAGGTTGAAAGCGTTGTTTAAGTTGGAAAAGGAAATTGTATTTGGTTGTAGAATGGATTCCGCTTATATTACTTGTGTCCCATCCATACAAGAGTTGTAAACATCATTAAAGTCTCTGCAACGTGGGACGTTGACTAGTACACTTTTCCATGGAGTTCTAGCCAAGATTCACCATATTCTTTTGATCTTCGATAACTTCTTCTGGAGCGGAGGAGGAACCGAGCTAAATCTCTTTGCAGCGAAGAGAAGAGAAGATTGTAGGTGAGTTCTAGCTTCAGGTTCTAGGCAACCTGCTTCATTTTAAATCAGTCACTACTTTCAACCTGTGCCTGAAGCAAAAGAGCATCCAGTAATATGGGATGAACGTAACAAAAGCCATATGTTTGTGGCTCCCTCTTGCCAATTCCATACCATGACTATAAGAAAGCATGGAAGAACCCTATTGAAGACTCGAGATCTGTGAAGTGTTGTTGAGTTTGTGGCATTGTGTAAGTGTTGTGTGAAGATCCGTGGAAGCGTATAAGAGAGGTTGTGTGGAGCGTTTGGACTGGAATTGTGTGCAGCATAAATCTGAGCATGGAACTCTTTAAGCGTGGAACCAACGAACTAAGCGTGTTGCTCTTCGTATTGTAATTGAAGCTAAGGATCGTTTGAGAGCAGCAAAGGCATGGTATCAAAATTCATTTTCATTGATTTATATTATGATATTGTTAGGAGAAACTTCATTGCAACATCGTGAAAGAAACTGCGCGAAACATCACGATGGAAAGGATATTTCACTTTTTAATATTAAAGTGTTTTTGGTCAATGAAAAAGATCACATATTTAAATGGAATGAAGAGATCATATGGTAACGAAATAATATGTTAGAGGAAAAAAAAGAGAGTTGAGTTGTGCACTAAAAAAAAGCAAAGTAATAGATGTATAGTCTATTCATGAACCAAGTTTAGAGAGTGCGAACTTTATCACATATGGAGAGTTCGATGGTTTTGGTTTTATGTATAACATAAATTGTTACTCATGTGTGTCGGTAAATAACATATTGAATGGAAAATGGAATTCGAAGTGCGCGTTAGTGTGGACTGTATCCTTGTCCATGCCGAGAAACCTAGCATTGCTTTGCTTGTGGAAGCTTTTGTTTTCAGAGTTTTATATCCCAAAGAATTCGCTAAGCGTTGCTGGTTGAGAAATCGTATTGGAAATACGTGAAGATCGGTGGTGATTGCTGAGGGTTGTGTTGGTCGTGTGCAGAACGCAAAGAGACTCCAAGGTAAATGTTCATTGAATGAATCAATATTCATTGATTAAAGGTGTTCTTAAAAATTGGATGATTTAATTTCCTTTTCCATACTCGAGAAGTTAATTTGTTTGTAAATGTTATGAAAGAGTGAAATCAATCCAAAGTTTAAGGAATGGAATTGGAATCCATCTCAAAAATTGATGTGCAAATATGGTTTGAGTGTGGTTTGTGTTTGTTGCTGCCGGAGCAATATGTTGATGCCACCATGTTAAAAGAAATTTTTGGCAATTTCCTACAAGGGAATTGTTTTTGGCACTAAAGAGAGACAGTGTTGCATGAGAACCGTCACTGCAAAGAAGGAGCTGCATGGAAGTGCAGGAAAACTGTCTGCGCTAAGATGATGAGCGTGTTGAAGAGGTTATGGTATGAAGGGCATGCGAATATTCACAGTGATAAGAACGACACAGAAGAGTGAAATCTGGAGAATTGAAATTGCAAAGAAAAGGTTTATTGAAGGGAGCATAAGGTATGAAAATTCATTTCAAAAAGATATTTAAATGCTGAAAATTAAATGGTTTATTTATTTTCATCATAAAATAAATCTTGGGAAAAGTGGATTGCATTTCAATTTAAAGGCTAAAGTATCATGATGTAATTAGTGACTTATGATATTATCATAAGAATGGAATATGAAAGAGAATTGGTAGAGTGAAGATTTTACATCATGAGAATGTATTAAGAGTGGATGTTCATTGGTATATTGTATAACTTGAATTAGAGTCACTATTGTAATTTGAGTCAAGCTTTGAAGTCAAATCAGATGTTAAAGTCAAATGAAAATTTGGATAGCTTGAGTCAAGTTAAACCATTGAGTTATTGTACAAGAGGGTGCATTTTTCATTCAAGATGAAGAGTTGACGTCAAGTCTGGAGTCAAAGAGTCGTAAGTCAAGTCAATGGTTTGAATGTAATTGGGTGCATGATCGGCAAAGCCCGACACCCAAAAAGTTTGGTAATTATAACACATGAAATACTGCAATTGTAGTTTGCAGCATAGAGGAGCAAGAGAGTTACCCAGAAATGATTCCAAGACAGAGAACAAAAGATACTGAGCGCAGAAAGAGAACTTGCATTGTTGGAGGGCAAGTATGAAGGTTCGCTGAAAAGGGGATTGAATGAAATCCACAATTGAACAGATGAAGTTCACAAAGGAGGAGAAGATGACTGGTGATAGTCATTTCATAAGTTCTGAGAAAGACCACAACAGAAGAAAGAAAAAGAAAGAGGCCAAGGAAAATGGCATATGTAAGCAGTTGACTGATAAAGAGTATGAGAGGGAAAAAGCTGAGATAGTAGTTCACCTTGAGTTATTGATGGAATTGTCGCAGAGAAATACGAAAGACCAGAGACATGTTTGGAACATGAGGAAGAAAGTGAAATGGCAGAGGCTACACGCAAAGAGGGAACAACAGATAAACATACAGTTGAAAGAAGAGCTGAAGAAGCTCGAGCAGATGATGAGTGTGCAATTGAGATGTGAAGAACTCAGAGAGGCTGAGTTGAAAATGGAAGTTCCCATTTGTGGCCCAGAACAGGGTGAAATTCTAGGTGAAGAGATCAATGAGAAAGATCTCATGGACTATTTGAATAGTTCAGAAGAATTGGAAGATATGTTGATGAGAGAAGAAGATGAGGCCATGAAACCTTGTATTTTTAAAACTCACAGTTTGTGTATGTTTGCAGGATGTGCAGAAGATGATGGATAGTCTGGTGAAACTATTACAGAGATGAATGAAACTCTTGAGGTGAAGTATGATGGAGAATGCCTTTCAAAGAAGGAAGGTACTGATTTATTGAAGCAAAACGAAATCATAGATGAATTCCTGTTTGGTGTAAGACAGCCCGTTGAAGCTGTTATGGAGCAGAAGCATAATGAAAATGCCGAAGTGATATCCCAAGGAGGTAAACAAATGAATTTGTTTAATGAAATTGATGACAAAATTTTGCAATGTGATGATACAGAAAATAGGATAACTCAGGAGGATTGTCAGAAGAAGAATGAAACTGGGAATGAAGGTTGTGATGAAATGCTGGAAAGATTTCACATGGAAATAGAGTTCTTGGAAAGATGGCTCAAGGAACCTGAAGGAGAAATGAAGTTTACAGAACCTGATACAGAAGAGATTACAGTTACCGTGCATGATAAGGATGCAATGTGTTATGAACCTAATTCATAACTAATGTAATAAATATAGTCATTAATAGAATAAATATAATTACTAATTAATTATATTGTAATTATGTAAATTAGTGATTAAGTTAGGTGAAAAGGCATGTCTAAAAGACATGCCCATTCGTGAAAAGGCACCTGCGTGGGTATATAAGCAGGGCCCCATTGTAATCATCTTATGTCTTATTCATATCATATCAATAAATATTTATTATTATAAATACCTCTTGTGTATTTTTATAATTAAAACCATTTTTGCTATTAAGCCTACAAATCTACAAGTTCCGCTGCTACAAAATGTTTCTAACGTTTATAGAGTTAAGTGAATGTTTTAACTCTTCAAATAATAATGTGGCTGTAGGTACAGAAGGAAACATTAATAAATATGATGTTGAAATCAGAGAAATTGAGCAGAAAGTGTTTGGAGATGAGATGAAACATCAGGAGCGGCAAGAAAGTTATGTCTTTAGAGACATAAAGGAAACATAAGTATTGAACCAGCAGGATAAAGATGAAAGCATCCAGCAATTCAAAACAGGATCTGCTGAAATCCAGAAAGACTATGATGGGAGATTGGTGCTTGAAGCATCAACAAAGACCGAAAAGTCTTGTATTTTTAAAACTAATAGTTTGTTGATGAATGCAGGTACAACACCGAATGAGAAATTTGTTACTATAGGAGCAATCAATGACTATAGTTGTGATCAAGGAGAATTTCTTGATTATTCTTCATTTCAGAAAGTTGAGTGTTCAACACAGTTGGAGACGGAAGCATCAAACAAAGAGGAATTACTCCGAGGAATTGGCGGAAGAAATTGTTGGAGAGGTCGATGGAATGCGGTTGATAGAATGAGTGATGCTGATGTACATCCAGTTCGAGATTCTTTCAGAGTTCGGAGACCAGAAGAATGGGTATTATCATTTCTACACAAGTCTGTAATTCTCGAAATAAAGATGATGAGGTATGGAAAAGCGAGAGTTATATTCAATAGTATTATGAACATACTATTCTGGAAATCCTGTGCAAAATTACAAAATGGAGTTGATACTTTAAAAGACCAGCGGCAAAACAGAATTTGGAATCCTGGAAGGAGCAAGTCATTGAGACTTGTGGCTGTCGCATTATTACAGAAAAGTGATAGACCTCATAGACAAGAGTCTATGGAAACTTCTCTACATGGAGAGTCTGATGCAGGAGCATCGAGCCTAATTTTCATTATTTATTTGTGTGATTTAGGGGGTGATGTTTTTTTAATTATTTTATAAATTATGTACATTTTAAAAAATAAATTGAGAGAAAAATATGAGTGTGAGGATTATTGTAAATATTCTCTTAATAAATTAAGGATATGAGTGGAGTTGAGTTGGATAGATAATTTAGGGATTAGGAACTCCTTAAATGGAACGTAGTTGAGTCAAAGAAGGGATAAAGATATTTTAGGATTTGGTTGAGATATTGGTGGAGGAAATCATGGATTTAAATTAATCCACAATTATGTATAAATATGAGGTTTGTGTGAGGATGAAGGACAGAGAGGCAGAGAGAAATGGTGTGAGAGTTTATGTAAGGGACAAGAGCAGAGATGCCCGCAAATGTAATATTCGGCCAAAGGGGTTTGAAGCTATAATTTTCCTGTTTTATTATAAGCAAGCATTTTATTTGTTTCTGCTCTCTCTTCATATATATTTTGTATTAAATCTAAGTAGTTTATGTGGATTTTGGGTGTGGATTTTTATAAGAAAGGAACACACACTCTATTGTGTGCAAGGATTTGTTTTGTGCAGAATCCCTGCATCAAAAGAGTTAATAAGCGGGCACTTTCCAACGGTTCTGATTATACCCGCCCGAATCAACAGCTAACGCTCAATTGCGGACCCCCTGCACTCTCGATGGATAATGAAAGGGAGTGGGTCCGAAAAGTTGTTTTCAAATAACCACTCCTCCTTACGTGGCGCCCTCTTGTTAATTGCAGGACCCCCCCATCCTATACTGCTTATGACCTAACCCCCCCCCACCCCCACAAACCGCTTCCGCCTACTGCCAACCCTCCCGCTATTTTGGCACGCTGCTACTGCCTCCACCAAAATAACTATTGCCAAATCTTTCGATAAACTTAGCCAATGGACTGTTGAATTATTAATCAACTCGCCAACGTTCGATTTATTAAATTCGATGCACCAATAATGGTAATTCGAAATAAACTGTTGAAACCACCTGTTCCAAATTTAATCTCTGCCACCACTCCATTATCCATTCCTTTTGCCATTCATGCACAAAGCTCTCTGATAGACCAAAGACGACCAATTGTAGCAATCCACTGTGCCAACAACCATCGTTTTCATTGGGTAATTTCTTCAGTGATTCTTTGTTCTATCATTTTCTTGAAATGGCTAGTCAAAAGGGAAAATCCAAATTGGTTATAGAGATTCCAAACCTACTATTGATTTTTGGTAGCATCGGATGTTATCTAAGTCTCAAATTTTGCAGGGTGGCTTGGACACATGTATTCCAAAATACCCAGAAAGCGTTTTGTGAAATTCCACCCGGATGAGGTTTTATTAAAATAATTAATTATTTTTAATGGGAGCCTAAGTTTAAACTTAGGGAATTAAAATAATTAAAGTGTATTAATAGAACTGGGTGTGAATCTTCTAGAAAAAGGTGAAGATCAAGTCAAGTTAATTTTAACCCTTGATTATGTTTTAATATGTGTCGTTGATTTCTTAATGAGAAGGTTATAAGAGAAGGCTTGATGGGCATTTGGAAATCACATCGGCAGAGGATCTAGAGATCAATTTCTCAAGTGAACAACACAGAGTAGCCGGAAAGATCATTGAGTTGATTCTTGTAGTGTGGGGCATAGATACTTTCCGGTTGGAGAGATTTTTCTTGAGCCGAGAATACATCACAGAGAAGGCAGAGGAAAAACCAGAAGAGGCAGCACTGAAGCCTTGAGGAGATCAACTATTTTGCTGAGGGTCAGATTGATTTCAGTGCCGGGAGCCAAGGTGTGAGACCGGAGGGCCAAAAGATCGAGCATCCAGCTAGTAGGAAGATCAGCAGAAAGGAGTGATGCAGGTCCCAACATTTATGATGCAGAGGCAGCGTGGGGCTTGTCAATTCGGGGTTATGTCAGTGTTGAATCTCCAGTGTTAGTGTGAGGTAATCCTCACTAATTTTCTACCAGTTAGATTCTCTGTTGCATAGCTAGATTTGGGCATCCAGATTGTATTCAAAAATTACTGCATAATAATACAAACCCTCTGTTGTTGCACCGGTTTTCCCGCATTGGGTTTTTCCAAGGAAATTAGTCCAAAAATAACAGTGTCACTTTTGTGTGTGTTGTATTTCTTCTTGCTCAGTACTTGTCTTCCGCATTTTATTTATTTAGTGACAGACTGTAGTTGTATTTGCTTCGATATTTACTTTTGGAACACAGTAAATAACTTGTATAATTTAACAAGTAGGAGAAGTAATATCAATTTGCTGCAATAGGAATTTGGGTCATTGAATTTTCACATGGTATCAGAGCATAGGTGAAGCAAGAGAGCAGACCAGAAGAGTTCAGCATTGAAGAGAAGGAGGGAGATCAAAGAGCTGCATAGGCAGCAGATCTAATCCCCAAGGGACTGCACAGTTCATTGCCATGAGGGCAAGAATTGCGAGGAAATCTCTCTCTAAGTGAGTCAACGGAGAGGCATAATTTTCCAGTCCATGATTTGTCAGCGGTAGAGGGAGCAACACAGCAGCAGATTCAGCTCAGAGCAATGTTTAGGTGGGACGCAGTTTTTGCTGCAGCAGTTGCTGGTGCAGAAAGCGTGAGAAGAAGGTAGAAGAAGCACACTGAGGGAATTCTGACGTTAGAGAATTTTTTGCCCAAGAAATTCTAATTTCCCATGTAAAAGCAACTTTAACCGAGTTTTATTTGGCTTACTCTAGCAGGGAGTGCGTAGAGCCAGTTGCGTAGAGGGTTAGAGGCAATAGTTCCACATTTGGTTGGGTGAGATGGCAGCCATCAGGTTGCGTGATCAGGATCGGTTGGAGGGTGCCTCCAACTATGTAATCTGGAAGGCAAGGATCTCCTTCCTTCTAGATGAGCATGATCTCAAGACCTTCATTGACAATGTGGTAGTTGTCCCTGCAAATCCGGATCCATTGAAGGCCTACAAGAAAGATATGGCAAAATCCAAGAGATTGATCCTCGACAGAGTGAGGGATTATATAGTCTCGCACATTTCTGGCAAAGGGACTACTAAGGAGATGTGGGACACATTGGCTATGTTGTACCAGGGGTCTTCTGAGCAGCGGAATATGTTCTTGGAGGATAAGATGCGATCTACGAGGATACAAAAGGGAGAATGCATAGATCTGTTCCTATCAAAGCTTCAGGATGTTTGAGATCAGTTGGCAACTATAGGGTTAGCACCTTGGGCCACAGAGACGGTTAGATTGACACTAAATTCTATTTCCGAAGAGTGGCGAGTCTTTGTCCCAAGTATCCTGAGCAGAGAGAAGTTGCGTGATTGGGAAGGGATGTGGGCAGCTCTTCAACAGGAAGAGATGAGGAGAGAGACTTAGTCAAGTGCAAGCATGAAGGCAGTAGCAACAATGGAACGAAGCCCAAGGAGGAGGAGGAGAATGCAGCCCTTGCATCAAAGGGGCAACATGAACAGTGGAGGCGGAAGAAGGACGTCTCAAAGATCAAGTGTTTCCAATGTGGTGAATTTGGTCACTACGCTACACAGTGTCCTCTCAAGAAGAAGGACAAGAATGAGAAACATGATTTGTGGGCTGCAACCGCAAAGATCGAGGAGGAAGAGTTTGCGATGATTGCCCACATATCTCCAGGGGAGAATTGGGGTGATCTAGAACTATAGTTCGAAAGAGTTGTAGTTTGGGAGCATCCTTGGGGAGTCCACCTCTTGGATCATTACATTGCTACGGGAGCCCATATCAACAGTAGCAGGATGGACTAGTGTCAATTGGTGCAGAGGAGTGCCGAAGTGATAGTGCAATGGCTAGAGAGCGTCAGAGACTGAGTAGCGAAGAGCAGAGTTGGCAGCAGTGAAAAGTCAACAACAGCGCAGAGGCTAGCAGCAGTCAGATCTCCAATATCAGATACATCATGCTAAACACTTAGTTCAGTATTTTGGATGTTTTTCTGTTGTAGCAACAAAAAAGTTGCAGTGCAGATGTAGTTGGCAGTAGTATGCAGGGTCAGCAGCACCATAGATGCAGCAGCGCAGTAGTTGTGGGCAACAATGCCAGACATCAGCAGCGCAATAGTTGGTGGGTAGCAATGTCAGAGATCAGCGACGCAAAGGGAGATGTTATGGAATCAGGGTGATGCTTCAGCAAGATGCATTACTAGAGCACATTCCTTGCTAAGAGGGAGTATTGATTTCTGGTAGCATCGGATGTGCTCTAAGTCTCAAATTTTGTAGGGAGGCTTGGACACATGCATTCCAAAATACCCAAAAAGCGTTTCAGGAAATTCCACCCGGAAGAGGTTTTATTAAAATAATTAATTATTTTTACTCGGAGCTTAAGTCTAAACTTAGGGAATTAAAATAATTAAAGTGTATTAATAGAACTTGGTGTGAATCTTCTAGAAAAAGATGAAGATCAAGTCAAGTTAATCTTAGCCCTTGATTATGTTTTAATCTGGGCCGTTGATTTCTCAACGAGAAGGTTATAAGAGAGGGCTTGATGGGCATTTGGAAATCACATAAGGAGAGGATCTAGAGATCAATTTCTCAAGTGAGTAGCATAGAGTAGCCAAAGAGATCATCGATTTGATTCTTACAGTGAGGGCAAAGATAATTTTCGGTGGGAGAGATTTTTCATGAGCCGAGAATACATCATAAAGAAGGTAGAGGAAAAACCAGAAGAGGCAGCGTAAGGGCTACGCTAGGCAGCGCAGAACCACGCAGAGGCAGTGTTGAAGCTTTGAGGAGATCAACTATTTTGTTGAGGGTCAGATCTATTTTAGTGCCAGGAGTCGGGGTGTGAGACCGAAGGGCCAGAAGATCAAGCATCCAGCTAGTAGAAAGATCAGCCAGAAGGAGTGACGCATTTCGCAGCATTTGTGACGTAGAGTTGCGCAGAGGCAGCATGGGGCTTGTCAGTTCGGGGTTGGGTCAATGTCAGATCTCCAGTGTTAGTGTGAGGTAATCCTCAATAATTTTCTGCCAGTCAGATTCTCTGTTGGATAGCCTGATTTGGGCATCCAGATTGTATTCAGAAATTATTGCATAATAATACAAACCCTCAACTGTTGCACCAGTTTTCCCGCATTAGGTTTTTCCGAGGACGGTAGTCCAAAAATGACGGTGTCACTTGTATGTGTTGTATTTCTTCTTGCTCAATACTTGTCTTCCACATTTTATTTATTTAGTGACAGCTGCAGTTGTATTTGGTTAGATATTTACTTGTAGAACACAGTAATAACTTGTAGAATTTAACAAGCAGGAGAAGTAATATCAATTTGCTGCAGTAGGAATTCGGGTCATCGAATTTTCACCCCCTGTAATTAACCTCAATGAACTTCCCTTAGTCGATACATAATATAAAATCACTGAAACCGAATGTGAATTCGATCTCTACAAACTCCATAATTGGGCATATAAAAAATTTCAGGATGCCAGTGATGAATTTTGTTTATGGGAGTCAATGTTGCCCCAATTTTGTTTTCCCCAAACACACCATTTCCCTGAATTCATCACCTAGTGTGAGTTGTTATTTGCCTAGCCAGGGAGCTATAGTGGCCAAAAAGAATGAAATTTTGTTCTCAATAATCCCCGAGTCCATTTTTCAAGCATTGCAGATCAATCCCCAAGGCCCCCTTCATCCTTTTTCGACTGATTCCCTCATGAACATTTATCAGAACCTTACCTTTCAGCAACGAGCCCACATTTTTTAGTCTTTCCTGCCTGAAAATTCTAACTTACCAAGAACCAATCCCCCATATTCTTCTACAATTTTTCCAAATATGTCTAGGCAAGTGATTTCTATGGCTTCTTGTCTCTTAGGGTATCAAACTGAGCAATGGGTAGATGATGTCATCCTGGGATTTCTATCATTGTTTTCATCTGAAAGCAAGCCCTCGGTTTTGTTTAACTTTAGTCAATTTTTATCAAATGTTATAAATGACCAATTCCTGAAATTCAGTGTTGAAGGGTCTTTCACACATTAATATGTTCTAGTTTACTTATTTTTGGATCATCAGTTAGAGAGATTTAAATACCCATTGCAGAAGCTTGATTCACAGGCAAGACGCCAATCAGTCATTCACTGGACCTCTCTGGTTAAGAAAAACACATAGGAGTATTCTTTCAGTGATTATGTTAATCAGTTTTTTCATATGGCATTATGTATTTTGAACAGTGATGCAGTCCCTAGAATCTCCACATAAATTAAAATAATTTTACACCTCAATGAACAATCTAAAGTTGGAGAGTGGTATTTATATCAAAACTTTATAGAAATCAGAGTCTATGGGTGTGAACTCCCACCTTATAGATTCAAATTTTTCTGCCTATAAGGATTCTTGCTTTAGAATTCATTAAGAAAAGAATGAATATGGATGATATACATTTTGTGTCACGCAAACAAAAAGCTCAGTTCAAATTAAAGGCACAAATTGGTCCATTTATTTTCAACACCAGAGCAACAGAGAAGGAAGTAGACATTCTACTCAAACAAATGAAATTTAAATCAAGTTTCTGTGAAAATTCCTAAACCCAGAATCCCTATTGTAGCAAACTGATATTACTTCTCCTACTTATACAAGTTATTTACTGTGTTCTACAAGTAAACACTGAAGCAAATACACTACAACCTTCACTACATAAAGAAACTGCGGAAAAAATAAACGTGGAAACAAGATCCGGGCAAGAACAAAACTAAACACACATGACACCGTTATTTTTGGACTACGTCCCCGGAAAAACCCAATTTGGGAAAACCGGTGCAGCGTATAAGGGTTTGATATTATTAAACAAAAGTTTCTAAATACAACTCAATGCGCAAATCTAGCTATCCATAGAGAATTTGACTGACATAGAACTAGTGAGGATGACCTCACACTGACACTAGAAATATGGAACTGACCCAACACTGAACTGGACAACCCCACGCTACCTCTGCGCAGATCTGCGTCACCCTGGATGGGGACTGCGTCGCCTCCTTCTGCTGGTCGTTCTGCTGGCTGGATGCTGATCTTTGGCCCCTCCAGTCTCACACCTCGACACTCCGGCACTGGATCTCACTGATCCACAGCAAAATATCGGATCTCATCAAGGCTACAACACTGCCTCTGCGTGGCACTGCGCTGCCTAGCGTAGTCCCTACGCTGCCTCTTATGTGTCCTCTTATCTGCCTTCTCTGCTAAGTATTCCCGACTCAAAAAAAGATCTTCCAACCGGAACTATCACTGCCCCTCACTGCAATCGAATCAACTCGATCAAATTCTTCAGTTGCTCTGCGGTGCTCACTTGAGAAATTCGATCTCTAGACTCACTCGGTGTATTTTCCAAATGCCCGTCGAAGTCCTTATAATATTCTCGTTGGATAACCAACTACCCAGATTAAAACACAATCAATGCCTTAGATCTTATTGACTCAATCTCCATCTTTTTCTAGAAGTTTCACACCCGGTTTATTAATATACTTTAATTATTTTAATTCCTTAAGTTTAGACTTAGGCTCCCATTAAAAATAATTAATTATTTTAATAAAACCCCATCCGGGTGGAATTTCCCAAAACGCTTTCTGGGTATTTTGGAATACATGTGTCTAAGCCTCCTTGCAAAATTTGAGACTTAGAGCACATCCGATGCTACCAGAAATCAACACTCCCTCTTAGCGAGGAAATTGCTCCAGTAAAGCATCCTGCCAGAGCATCACCCTGACTAAGTGTTCAACATGATGCATCTGATACTGAAAATCTGACTGCTGCTAGTCTTTGCGTTAACCCTCTGAAGTTGTTGTGCTGCTGTTGACACTGCGTTGTGCCTTCCTACACTGCTGCCGACTCTGCTCTGTGTTGCTCAGTCTCTAGCGCTCCTAGTCACTGCAATTGTCACCCCGACATTCCTCTACACCAACTGACACTGGTCCATCCTGCTACTTCTGATGTGGGCTCCCGTAGCAAGGTATTGATCCAAGAGGTGGACTCCTCAAGGATCTTGCCCAACTGCAGTTCCTCCGATCTACAGCTCTAGATCACCCCAATTCTCCCCTAGAGAGATATGTGGGCAATCATAGCAAACTCTTCCTCCTTGATCCTCACAGTTGCAGCCTGCGGATCATGTTTCTCATCCTCGTCCTTCTTCTTGAGAGGACACTGCATAGCGTAGTGACCAAATTCACCACACCAGAAACACTTGATCTTTGAGACGGCCTTTTCCGCCTCCGCTGCTCCTACTGCCCCTTTGATGTAAGGGTTGCATTCTCCTCCTCCTCCTTGGGTTTCGACCCACTACTGTTGTTGCCATCAAGCTTGCACTTGAGTAAGTCTCTCCTCATCTCTTCTTGCTGAAGAGCTGCCCACATACCTTCCAAGTCCAACAACTTCTCTCTACCCAGGATACTTTGGATAAAGACTTGCCATTCTTCGGAAATGGAATTCAGATCCAATCTGACCATCTTTGTGACTTGAGGTGTTGACCCTATAGCTGCCAGCTGATCTCGAACATCCTAAAGCTTTGATAGGAGCGGATCTATGCGTTCTCCCTTCTGCATCCTTGTAGATCGCATCTTCTCCTCCCAGAACATCTTCCGCTGCTCGGAAGACCCCTGGCATAGCGTAGCCAATGCATCCCACATCTCCTTGGCAGTCCCTTTGCCAGAGATATGCGAAACAATATGATCCCTCACTCCATCGAGGATAAATCTCTTGGCTTTAGCCATATCTTTCTTGTAGGCCTTCAATGGATCCGAATCTGCAGGGACAACTACCACATTGTCAATGAAGGTCTTGAGCTCATGCTCATCCGGAAAAAGGAGATCCTTGACTTCCAGATTACATAGTTAGAGGCACCCTTAGGCCAAAGAGATGGTCAGATTGGCCCTCAACTCAGTGTCTGAAGATTATCAGGTCTTTGTCCAGAGCATCCTGGGCAAAGAGAATTTGTCACATTGGGAGTCAATGTGGCAGCTCTTCAACAAGAAGAGATGAGGAGGGACTTACTCAAGTGTCAACATGAGGGCAACAACAACAGTGGGAAGAAGCCAAAGGAGGAGGATAATGTGGCCCCTGCATCAAAGGGGCAGCAGGAGCAGCATAGGAGGAAGAAGGACCTTTCCAAGATCAAATGCTTCCAATGTGGCAAGATGGGACATTATGCCACACAGTGTCCTCTCAAGAAGAGAGACAAAGATGAGAAGTATGATCCGCAAGCCGCACCTGCCAGGATCGATGAGGAGGAGTTCGCCATGATTGCCCATATATCTCCAGGAGGGAGGTGGGGTGATTTGGAGTTGTAAGCCCAGAGAGCTACAAGCTGGGCAAGATCCTTGAGGAGTCCACCTCTCGAATCAATACCTTGCTACGTGAGCCCAAATCAGATGTAGCAAGATGGAAGAGTGTCGGTTGGTGCAGAAGAGACAGTGCAGTGGTTAGCAACGCCAGAGTCTGAGCAACGCAGAGCAGAGTTGGCAACAGTGCAGTGAGGCACAACGCAGAGTCAGCGACAACGCAACGCAACAGATTCAGAGGGTTAATGGAGAGGCTAGCAACAGCCAGATCTTCAGTACCGAGATGCATCATGCTGAACACTTTTTCAGTTTTGGATGTTTTTTCTGTTGCAATAAGCAACAACGTTGCAGTGCAGTGGCAGGGCCAATAGCAGCACAGATGCAAAATTTGAGAGGGAGTTGTAGTACGGATGTAGTGTTGACAGTGGCAGTGTCAGCAGTAGTACAGATGCAGTGTTTGCCCAGAGTTGGTGGGCAACAGTGTCAGACATCATCAGCGCAGAGGGAGATGTTGCAGAATCAGAGCAGTACTCAGCAGGGGGTATTGCTAGAGCACCATCCTCGCTAAGAGGAAGTGTTGATTTGGGTAGCATCGGATGTGCTGTAAGTCACAAATTTGGCAGGGAGACTTAGACAAATGTATTCCAGAGAAGCCAAAAACCGTTTGTGAAAATTCCACTCAGAATGAGTTTTATTAAAATAATTAATTATTTTTAAAGGGACCATAAGTCTAAACTTAAGAAAATAAAATAATTAAATGGTATTAATAAAACCGAGTGTGAATGTTCTAGAAAAGTAGAAGATCAAGTCAAAATTTAATCTTAGCCATTGGTTAAAGATTTAATCTCGATTGTTGAAGTTTATACGAGAAGATTATAAGGACTTGAAGGGTCATTTGGAAAACACACTGAGAAGGAGAAAGGATCAAGAGATTGAATTTCTAAAGTGAGCAGTGCTCGGAGGAAAGATTGATATAGAGATTCTACACAAAGAAGGGCAGTAATTCTGGTTGGAAAGTTTATTCCTGAGCAGGAGAATACACAACAGAGAAGAGAGAAAGATATACCAGCAGAGGCAGCGTAGCAGTTATGCAAATCCAATGCAGAACCACGCAGAGCCAACACTGCAGCCTTGAGGGGGTCCGTTATTCAACTGAGGATCAATCAAATCCAGTGCCGAAGAGTCAGGTTGTGAGACCGGAAGGGGCCAGAGGGTCAGATCCAACCAACAGAAGAGCCAGAACGTAGAAGCCACGCAGAGGCTTCGCAGAGGTTGTGGAGAGCTTTCCATCCGAGGTTTTGGCCAGTTGGGCTTCCAGTGTCAATGTGTGAGGTAATCTTACCAACTTTCCCGTCAGTCAAATTCTTTGTGAGGATAGCCAGAAAGGCAACCAGTTTGTATTTAGAAAAATTACTACATAATATATAAACACTCAGTTGTTGCACCAGTTTGCGCGCATTGGGTTTTTCCGGGGACATTAGTCCAAATACAACGACGTCAGATGTGTCTATGATTTTCTATTGCTTGGATCTTGTTTCCGCACTTGTTTTTTCTTCCGCAGTTTTATTTGTGAAGGTTTTAGTGAATGAATTTTGATATTTGCTTGTAGGACACATTAAATAATTCGTTAAGTAAATAACAAATAGAAGACTTTCCATCAGTTGCTGCAGTAGGATTACAGGTAGTACGAACTTTCACATGGTATCAGAGCTTGTGTAGCTCAGTGCAGGGGAAGCAAGAGAGAAGATCCAACAGATCCAACGTCGTAGCAGAAATCAGGGATCAAAGAGTTGCGTAAGCAGCAAATCGATTTCCCAGTGAAGTGCGCAGTCCAAGCCAGGAGGGCTAGATCAACAAGGAAAATCTCTCTTTGAGTGAGCTGACAGAGAGGTAGGATTTTTCCAGTTTGCAGTTGGCCAGAGGCAGAGGGAGCAGTGCAGTAGATCTGCACAGATCAGTAGCTGGAGAGACGCATTTTTCTGCGTAGCAGTGATTGTTGATGCAGGAAGCGTCAAAAGAGAGATCTGCAAACACTTTGAGGGAATTTTCTTCCTTAGGGAATTCCTAGCCGGGGAATTCTATTTTTCAAGATCTGAGCAGCAGTATTGGGTGGTAGATCTACGATCTCTAGCAGGGAGTGCGTAGGCCAGGCCAGAGCTACGTAGAGGAGAGAGAGGGAGCTAGTTCGACATATTTTTTCAGTCAGCAAAGATGGCAGCAAGTGGACTGAGAGATCAAGATTGGTTGGAGGGACCCTCCAACTATGTGATCTCGTAGGCAAGGACCAAATGCCTGTTGGATGAGCATAATCTCAAACTCTTCATCGAAGGTGTGGCGGTTGTTCCAGTAGATGCAGGTCTTCTGAAGGAATACAAGAAGGATATGGCGAAGGCAAAGCACTTGATCCTCGATGGAGTGAGGGATCATGTCATGTGTCACATAGCTAGCAAAGCGACAGCTAGAGAAATGTGGCAGGCCTTGGAGAAGCTATATAAAGGATCTTCCGAGCAGCAAAAGATGTATCTGGAGGAGAATATGTGGACTACCGGGATGCAGAAAGGTTAGCGCATTGATCTGTTCCTGGTTAGACTTCAAGAAAACCGAGATCAACTGGCAATTGTGGGATTAGCTCCTCAGGCCACAAAGATAGTTAGATTGGCCCTCAACTCAGTGTCCAAAGACTATCAAGTATTTGTCCAGAGCATCCTAGGCAAAGAGAATTTGTCGGACTGGGAGTCAATGTGGTCAGCTCTTCAGCAAAGAGATGAGGAGGGACTTACTCAAGTGTCAACTTGACGGCAGCAGCAGCAGCAGTGGGAGGAAGCCAAAGGAGGAGGAGAATAATGTGGCCCTTGCATCAAAGGGGCAGCAAGAGTAGCGCAGGAGGAAGAAGGACCTTTCCAAGATCAAATGATTTTGGTGTGGCGAGATGGGACATTATGCCACACAGTGTCCTCTCAAGAAGAGAGACAAAGACGAGAAGCATGATCCGCAAGCCGCACCTGCCAGGATCGATGAGGAGGAGTTCGCCATGATTGCCCATATATTTGTAGGAGGGAGGGGGGATGATTTGGTGTTGTAAACCCAGAGAGCTATAGGCTGGGCAGGATCCTTGAGGAGTCCACCTCTCGGATCAATAACTTGCTACGGGAGCCCAAATTAGATGTAGTAGGATGGACGAGTGCCAATTGGTGCAGAGGAGTGCAGAAGTGACAGTGCAGTGGTTAGCAGCCAGAGTTTGAGCAACGTAGAGCAGAGTTGGCAACAGTGCATTGAGGCACATCGCAGAGTCAGCAACAACGCAATAGCTTTAGAGGGTCAACACAAAGCCTAGCAGCAGTTAGATCTTCAATACCGAGATGCATCATGTTGAACGCTTGTTTGGTTTTGGATGTTTTTTTTGTTGCAATAAGCAACAGCGTTGCAATGCAGTGGTAGGGCCAGTAGCAGCATGGATGCAGAATCTGAGAGGGAGTTGCAGTACGGATGCAGTGTTGACAGTGGCAGTGTCAGCAGCAATACAGATGCAACGTTTGTGCAGAGTTTGTGGACAGCATTGTCAGACATCAGTAGCGTAGAGGGAGATGTTGCAGAATCATAACAGTACTCAGCAGGGGGTATTGCTAGAGCACATTTCTCGCTAAGAGGGAGTGTAGATTTCGGTAGCATCAAATGTGTTCTAAGTCTCAAATTTGGCAGGGAGACTTAGACACATGTATTCCAGAGAACCCATAAACCATTTGTGAAAATTCCACTCAGAATGAATTTTATTAAAATAATTGATTATTTTTAAAGGGACCCTAAGTCTAAACTTAGGAAAATAAAATAATTAAAGGGTATTAATAAAATAGAGTGTGAATGTTCAAGAAAAGGCGGAGATCAAGTCAAAATTTAATCTTAGTCGTTGATTAGAGATTTAATGTCAGTCGTTGAAGTTTCAATGAGAAGATTATAAGGACTTGAAGGGTCATTTGGAAAACACACCGAGACGGAGAAAAGATCAAGAGGTCGAATTTCTGAAGTGAGCAGTGCTCAAAGGAAATATCGATCTAGAGATTCTACGCAGAGAGGGGCAGTAATTCTGGTTGGAAAGTCTATTCCTGAGCTAGAGAATGCATAGCAGAGAAGACAAAAAGCAGTACCAGCAGAGGTAGCATAGTAGCTATGCAGAGCCAGCGCAGAGCCACGCAAAGGCAGCACTACAGCCTTGAGGAGGTTCGTTATTCAACTGAGGATCAGTCAAATCCAGTGCCAAAGAGCTGGGATGTGAGACTAGAAGGGGCCAGAGGGTCAGATCCAGACAACAGAAGAGCTAGAATGCAAAAGCCACGCAGAGTGATGCAGAGGCTGCATAGTGACTACGCAGAGGTTGTGGAGGGCTTGCCATCCGGGGTTTTGGCCAGTTGGGCTTCCAGTGTCAATGTGTGAGGTAATCTCACCAGCTTTCCCGTCAGTCAAATTCTCAATGAGGATAGCCATCAAGGCATCTAGTTTGTATTAAGAAAACTTACTGCATAATATATAAACCGTCAGTTGTTGCATCGGTTTTCCCGCATTGGGTTTTTCCGAAGACATTAGTCCAAAAACAACGGTGTCAAATGTGTCTATGATTTTCTATTGCTCAGATCTTGTTTCCACACTTGTTTTTTCTTTTGTGGTTTTATTTGTAAAGGTTGTAGTGAATGGATTTCGATATTTTCTTGTAGTACACAGTAAATAATTTGTTAAGTAAATAAAAAATAGAATACTTCCCATCAGTTGTTGCAGTAGGATTCCGAGTAGTACGAATTTTCACAGAATGGGGAACAAAACACACGTCTCGTGTCCCTGGCAACGACGCCAAAATGTTACCGCTCAAACTAGTAGGGGTCTTAGGAGGGGATCTGATCCGGATTTATGCAGGAACGCAATAGAATAAACATATAACCATAAATACAAAGATGCAGCGGAAATAACACTTCATTTCATTAATATCAAAGAACTGAAATTTGCTTACAGATAGAATGGAAATAAACTAGCTAGGGCGCTAGTAGCTTATCTCTAAGAAGAGATGTGGTGGCTCCAGGCCTCTGAACTGTGTTACAATGAGGCTCGAGGGCCTATTTATTATTGAGAAACAATGGAGAACTCTAAACGTCCAAAAACCGAACCCTAGGAGATGAAGCGCCAAAACTATGGGCCCCGTTTGGGTAAACTGGTGTTTCAACTTCCCGGGGACGTAACTTCGGCATACGATCTCCGTTTGACGCGTATCATACCTCGTTAGAAAGATCTAAACTTTCGATGTGAGCAACATCGGTCCATGGACCCATGTTGCTCCCGATTTTCCCAAAAAACGTCGTTTAGGGCCCGAAAAACTGCTAAAAATAGTAAGTTGTGCTGCAAGTTAAAAATTGAACGAACTGATAGTGGGGGTTCAAATGGAATAGGTGGGTGGCCACCAATATCCACCTGGATCATTAAGGCCCCAAAACGGCTCCAGGAGTGCAGGACCCGAAAACCTGCTAAAAATAGTAAGTTGTGATGAATGTGAAAAGCTGCAAGAATTGATGGTGCGAGTCAAAATGGAATAGGTGGGTGGCCACCAATATCCACCTGGATCATTCCTCCCTCCTTAGGAAGCAATGGTCCCCATTGCGTTCAGATCCTCCATGAGATGAGGCAAATTTTGTTGAACTGGGTATTAGATTTGTCGAAGATGTCATGGACCTGCGGGCGGACATGCTTGATGCATTTAGTAATTTTGGTTTCTTTATCAGCCTCAGACGGTACATGGGTGGATTCTGTACGTGTAGTTGCAATAGGTATGGCAACATCAGGCGGCGGTGCATCGGGGGTCAGATCAATGGAGTACTTGTCCTGACAGTGTAGAGGAACCTCTGTGAGTGAGGAGAAAATGTCCTCGTATTCCTCATGACTTTGTCCATCTGCTACAGTCGTGCAGGGGAGCTCTGTTTCGAGGTTGTGGCCACAATATTCTTCTTTCCCTGTGAGCGAGTTGTAAGGAAAATAAATTTCCTGGTTTGGAAAACAATCTTACTGTGTTGTTTTGTAGTAGTTAAAGAGATGACAAGAGGTGGTACTAGCTCCGGTATCTTGTACAAGTTATTTCCCAAAGTAATAATAACAACACGAGGCCTAGACTCATACACAGCATGTCGCCTCCACAAGTATGGTTGGCCCAATAATACATCAGCTACATCAAGAGGAGCAACATCACATAATACCTCACCCATGAATGGCTTGATGTTGTACGGAAGGCGACACTATTGGCGGATGCGGATATCTCTCCCTGGGTGAAGCCACTCGATGGTATATGGCTGCGGGTGTGCTATGGTTGGTAGGCCGAGCCGCTTCATGACCTCTGCTGAAATGAGGTTCTTTTGGCTTCGCTATCGACAAGGAATTGCAGTGGAGAACCCTTCACCCACATCTGCGAATGGAAGAGGCGCTCCCCCTCCTCTGGATCCTTGGGATCCTCCCTCTGGATCTTGGTGGTGGCAACAATGGCACTGGGATCCGCATCAATGATTTGCTTCCCTTTGTCATTGCCTTTGTCTGGTTCTGACTCAGGATCAGAAAATGCATCTGATTCGGGTGCCTTTAGTTCGGCCACCAACGATTGTTTGGCCCGACACTCGTTTGTGCTATGAGTGGGGTTGTTATGAAATTCACACCACTTCCCCGTGTCCTTCTTTGGATTTGTGGTGTTGTTCTGAGTCGCCCCGCTTTGGCCTTTCCACTTGTTCTGCGGTTCGGGGGCACCTTTCTCTGCCTTCGGATTCACAGATCCAAAGTCTCGCTTCTTCTGCTTAAATTTATGCTCAATCTTGGCGGCATAGCGATATGCCGTGCCAAGCGATGTAATGTCGAGGAACTCCATTTCCTCCTGAATGTGTTTGTGCAGACAGCCGTGGTACTTGAGCACCAAATTTCTCTCTGAATCTTTAATACCCAACTTTGTGCGCAGGGTATGGAACAAATTCGTCAGTTCGTGCACATCTTGATCCCTTTTTTGTCGTAGCGTGGTCCATTGGATGTATTTGTCCTCATAGCTCCCCATAGGGTAATATTGTTCCTTGATGCCGTCTCGGAACGAATTCCAAGCAGGTGTGGCCGAGAACAGAGAGGGTTCCCCTTCATCCTCTTGCTCACAGTAGGTTTCCCACCAGTCTTTGACATGGGGAGTGGCTTTGAGGAGTGCAAAAATAATCTTTTCTCGGTCGAAGAAATCATGGACCGAGAAATACCCTTCCAGCAAATTTAACCATCTATCTACGGCATCTGCATCTATCTGGCCTTCAAATATAGGAATGTCAAAGTTTACCTGTACCTTGAAGGGAGCGGCGCCTCCAGAGTGGTTGTTCGATGCAGATGTGTCGTAGGTGGGCAGTGGTTGAATGATCTGAGCAAAGTTATCCATCATCACGTTCTTTTGTTTCTCGAGGGCCTCCTTGAGCAATATTTTGATAGGATCTCCTGCTCCCTCGTCTTTCTTTTCTTCTGTCATGGAAGGTTGTCGGCGTTTGCGAGGCTGATCTTGAAGGGTTCAACCAGATCGAGCCCTAACTCCTTATACCCTGACCGCATTAGGGACATGAAAAGAAAAAACAGAGAAAGAGAAAACCGCTCTGATACCACTGATCCAGATTTATGTAGAAACGCAATAGAATAAACATATAACCATAAATACAAAGATGCAGCGGAAATAACATTTCATTTCATTAATATCAAAGAACTGAAATTTGCTTACAGACAGAATGGAAATAAACTAGCTAGGATGTTGGTAGCTTATCTCTAAGAAGAGATGTGGCAACTACAGGCCTCTGAACTGTGTTACAATGAGGCTCGAGAGCCTATTTATTATTGAGAAACAATGGAGAACTCTAAACGTCCAAAAACCTAACCCTAGGAGATGAAGCGCCAAAACTATGGGCCCCGTTTGGGTAAATTGGTGTTTCAACTTCCCGGGGATGTAACTTCGGAATACGATCTCCGTTTGACACGTATCATACCTCGTTAGAAAGATCTATCCGAGGAGTACAACTTTCGATGTAGCAACATTGGTCCATGGACCTATGTTGCTCCCGGTTTTCCCAAAAACGTCGTTTAGGGCCCGAAAAACTGCTAAAAATAGTAAGTTGTGCTACAACTTAAAAACTGAACGAACTAATGGTGGGGATTCAAATGGAATAGGTAGGTGGCCACCAATATCCACCTGGATCATTAAGGCCCCAAAACGGCTCCGGGAGTGCAAAACCCGAAAACCTATTAAAAATAGTAAGTTGTGATGAATGTGAAAAGCTACAAGAATTGATGGTGCGAGTCCAAATGGAATAGGTGGGTGGCCACCGATATCCACCTGGATCAGAATCCTTGAAGGGAAACCACTAGGTCAAGGGAAACAATGGAGTGATAGCCCACTGTCACCTCAGCTAAGGCTCCCTACTCTTTACGAACTTTCACCAATGGGAGGAGACCCAATATATTAAGGATCACGATAATGAATATATCAATAATAGGATGAAAGGTTATCATGAAATCCTATTCACAAGAGAGGCTCAAATATATAGCTTTCTTGCTTAGAAAGCAAGGTGAAAGGGTCTCTAGGAAGGGCTAGGAGGATTTCAAGGGTTAGGGTTTGAGGATATGATTCACAAAGGAGATTTCCAACCCTCGGAATCCTTGTGGAAACTTGGCTTCTAAATGGTCTTTGAAGGATTAGCTTTAATAAGAAGTGGGACCACACAAGACCAAGTGGACCCAAAATTAGGTCAAGGGGATGGAATTGATCGACCAAGGGTGTGCATGACCTAATTGAGGAGGAGAAAGGGATCAGAGGATAAATTTTCTTTGAACTCAATGCAATGATCCCAATGAGGTCACTAGCCAAAGGGAACCAAGCGCAAGAATCGATCTCAGAGCTAGGGTTTGAAATATCTCAAGATCCCACCGTCATAATTGCTTCAAATTTGGAGGGCGCCAAGGAGACACACCATCAAACTTTTTGGGATGGGTGAATCGTGAGAAAATTGATACCCTAGTTTACCTATGGAGGCTAGGCCTAGAAAGAAAGAGAAAAGGTGAGAAAAGTATGCTTTAAGGTGATCACCTATGGAGGATCAATGCTAATCCTTGGGAGAAATGGAGTCAAGAAGATTCCAATTCTTGGGATGATTTCACTTAGTCAAGGATGCCTCTAGAACAATTTCGCATGGCAATTAGGGCATGGGACAATTGCTCAAGGTCTTTACACTTCGATATGCAATACATGATGACTTATCAAGATAAAATCTAGACAAAATATCTCTAGGAACATTCACTTATTCATACATGGCCCATGACATGATGGAATGCTATAAAAAGACAAATTTCCACCCTTTCACATAAGATAACCAACAAATTTCAGCCTAGTATAGCGAAAATCCCCAGCAACATGCATGTGACATAAAAAAAATGACAAAATAGCATTAAAAGAGTACTTACATGTAATAACAAGTATATCCAATCATCATCATATGCCAATAATGAAGCTCCAAGACAAAAATGAAGAGATCCAAACATCAAAATTCATCTATCCATCCAATTTCGTCCTCCAAAAAGAATAGCGAAAATCTCACAAGAGAGAATGATCCAATCCAAGTGATGATGATCCAAACGATTCATCACACTTGTATTTATACACTTCCTAATGAATTCGATTTAGCTAATTTGGCCTAATTCACCTCCTAAAATAAAATAATGTGCATAATAACAATAACTTTTGGTGACAAGCCCACCAAATATGAATAAGCCTTTCAAGAGGGTCGAATGATCAACAAAGTGAGTCGTTGGGCCTTTGAGAGGGCCTAATGAATTCCAAATGGTGCCATGATGAAGAAATGGACTTCCATCATAGTGGACAAGGGGGTGGCCCCTTGTTCTCCAAGCAAGAACCTGTGGTACTCCCCGATGGGTGTGGGGGCACAAGGACATCCTCATGTGTCTCCAAATGGATCGAAAGTGCTTGCAGACGATCTGTAAAGGCTGGAATGATGACATAAGCCTTGCCTCTGCAGCAAGGAACAATCCACTGGATCCTGGAACATCTGCCAAGTGTATGGTGCATCTGTGGAGCCAATTGGGCATGGTGAACCAAGTGCATCACCCTCATCCCAAAGGTGGAATATGAGCAGTCAACGAACGTTGTTGGGGATCCATGAAGTAATCTCGGCTATGGTGGAGGCCCCTGGATCTCAACACTCACCCTACAAGTGGTAATGTGGCCCTCTGGAGGGATAGGACCCCGTATAGGGAGACCAAGCCCCAAATCGGAATCCACCTTCAATCCTGCATAAGATCCAATGCCTCCCCTTGCCCTCCAATACAACAAATCATTAGAATAATCAAATAAAAAAGCTTACAAGTCATGGAATCAATGGGGCACTTCATGGTGGCATGCTCTACCATAGTGGACTTTGGTATGTACAAGTGTATCCGAGCTCAATAGAGGATTAGCCAAGGACCTTATTAGGTGGTTTCAACCTCTAGAGGGGGTGACATGTTCGTGTTACATCCCTCAAATGGTAGGTGGTGAATGATATAATAACAAAATGGAGTGGGGATCAAGGGAATCATCCAGACCACATGTCAAGGTGCAAGGGTAGCTATAATAAGAGAATCCCACACCTGGGTATATGAGTGTAGGAGGGAGAAAATCATGGTACATGAGTTACCCTCGGACTTTGTTTTTCCACCCTTCTTCATATGCCTTTTGCCTTTTATTGATTCTTTCTTGATAATTTCTCGGGGCTCCAGGGGATGAGAGCATGACGTGTAATATGTAGCAGCGAATACCCACTTAAGGCGGTGCGGTTCATCGCCCACCAGGGGTTGGGACAATCATGTGTTCCTTAAGGATAGAGGGGGCTCATCTAGGGCCCATAGGAACCAGGGTGATGGCCATGGATAAGGGATAGAGCTCATGTTTGGCTTTTGCCGACGTGCTAAATTTGTATGTCTCGGCCATATTTTGCATATTGTGGTATATTTCCTGTTGAGAGTGGCCAAATTATGCTTTTTCTTTTCTTTTTAGCTGCATCAACCTTTGGGGCATCGTTCCAGGCCCGACCCCTGATGTGGACAAGGGGAAGGGGAGGTTAACCCTATGTGGACCCAGTGGACACATGTGGACCCAGATGGGAAAATGGATGAATGGAGCTAGAATGAATGGAATGGGAGTGATGTAGGTGGTATCGGGAAGCAGGACCATACAACCAAAATCAAGATTTCCCATGTAGTGCCAACCCAAAAGCCAAATGGTCAGTAAAGGAGATCCCATAGGACTAGGATATAAGGGTAACCACGAAATCAAGCATTGGAGACAAGAATACAAGCCTAACCCACTCTTTCTGCCGAATTCCCCCACCAATCCATGCCCAAAGGTTGCCATAAAAAGTAAGGAAAATTACTCAACTGTAACAATGACAAACCATACCTTTAGGGTCGGGAGGCCGGTTGATTTCTGGTAGCATCAGATGTGCTCTAGCCTAAAGAATTTGCAGGGAGGCTACGACATGTGCATTCTCCAAAACCCAGAAATCGTTTTGGAAAATTCCACTCGGAGACAGTTTAATTAAAACAATTAATTATTTTTAATGGATGCCTAGGTCTAAACTTCGGAAATTAAAATAATTAAAGATTATTAATTAAATTGGGTGTGAATCTTCTAGAGAAAATTCGGAGATCGAATCAAGATGATATGAACCATTGAAAGATTAGGATCTAATCTGGGCCATTGAAAGTTCAACGAGAAGATTATAAGAAGGAGCTTGATGGGCACTTAGAGAACACACCACGCAAATACTCAGTTGCCCAAGCAGATCGATTTTCTCATTGGCTGAAGTTTGGCAAGAGAAAATTGAATCAGAGGGCGAGTTGCAGGTGAGAGAGAGAGGCTATCAACAGTAATTGAGAGTGCAATAAAAGTCTAGAGGAGGCAGTGCAGAAGAGGGACGTGGTTCATCAGCGCAGAGGCAATGACGCAGGCACTGTGCAGAGGGTGACGTAGCCAGTCCAGCGTGAGGGCAGCAGGTCCTCTCATGGGTCAAAAATTCATTATGGAGCATGAGAAATTCGTCTGTAAATTTCTCTCAGTGATTCGTCTTCTATTCTGCTATTTGAATCTTGTAAATGAGATTTTTGCTAAAGATTAATAAAATAAACCCTCATCTGTTGCACCGGTTTTCCCGCATTGGGTTTTTCCGAGGACAATTGTCCAAAAATAATTGTAAATATGTTTATTGTTGTGCTAGTATTTTCCTTACGTTTATTTTCCGCAGTAATTGATTTGTGAAGACGACAGTGTATGTATTTTGATATTTGTCATAGATAACTGCAAATAATTTGTTTCAGTGATTTAACAAATAGAAGAAATATTATCAGTTGCTGCAGTAGGATTCGAAGTTTCTGAATTTTCACAAGGGCCACCTTCAAACATACATTCATGACAAGTGGTCGAGGAACCACATTGCTGGCTCAGGTGGCGGAGACAATGGCACATTGAGCTATCTGGTGACTCCGAGGGGCTGTTGGCTTTCAGCTGAGGAACATCTAGAAAAAATTTCTCCTATATACACTACCCACAGGTGGTGGGTAACAAAGCCTATTCAGAATTTTCTCGAATTTGGATGTGTTTAGGCAATTTATGTATGCAAGTTGTGGAGGTGGTGAAATACGGTGATGACTCGTAAATGTAAGGATACCACGTGTCATCCACCTAACACGTGATATGGAAGATGTGGTGAGGCAACATGTCAGCTGCTAATGTGGCATAAATTGATAAAACTTCTGAGGGCCACAACTTTTTGTCCAGAACTCAAATTTGATTAATATGTATATCCTTGGAAAGTGACAAGTAGAATATGCAGGTGATATCAAATAAGAAGTTTAAAGAATTTGGATAACCTAGTTTCTTAGAGTAGACTAAATGCTTGGAATTTAAACAGAACAATGAGGCAGTATGAAGGATTTACATAACAAGTTCTTGTATATCATATTTTCTTATCTAATATTTGGTTATATCTATAAATTTTAAGTTTTGATAAATGGATAGGTTACAGTCTTCTTCAAGACCTAAGTTTTTTTAACATATGTTCAATTATGGGGAAAGCTACTCTAGTTCTTATAACAAAAGAAAAAAAAATATTTGGCACGGAGAATGCATCTATCTTGTTTTCTGAAATGAAATGTATCTAGTCTAAGTTAAGCCTTTGTCTGATAAATTCTAAGGCAAAAATCCTTGGAGTTAAGTAAACAGGTAGCTTGTAAAGTTTCAATTATAAACATAAATCCTAAATATTGTATAGTCCTTAGCTTTAATAACAAAAGAAAATATTTCATTTGGCATGGAGAATGTAGCATTCTTGTTTTTTGTAATGAAATGTACCTAGCAGTGAAACAGGACTCGCCGATTATCCCGATTAATCGCGAGTTATACTTTGCTCGGCAGCCAAAAGAGCAGAGTTGAATCTGCGCGAGTCAAACTCGGCGATTTTCCCAATTTTCACGACTGAATCGGGTGTTTAGGGTTTTAGTTTTTTTTTTAATTGTCACCATCCGTTTCTAAACAGTCCCACCGTCTGTTTTCTCGATCACCCGCTTGCTGAGGATACGATAAATCGTGGTCGCTTCTGGGTTCACAATTCTCGAATATGAATCGTATTGCTAGAAATTCTTGTTCTTACTGAACTTGCAGTCAAATCTAAGGGAATCAATGAATTATACGAGTGGGAGGAACTTAGACAAGGACTGAAACTGAAGCCATTATTTCGAGCTTGCTGCCGCATCACTTGCACTTGCCGCCGCTGAAGTGTGAACTGTGAAGTCACTCGATCACCCGTCGCCGCTGGAGTGTGAAGTCACCAGTGCATCTGCCATCACCGCATCACCGTGGGAGCAGTGCCAGAGACCTACGAAAATTCTGCGAGCATTCTGTGAGTCGGCCCTCTCATATCCTGCTTATAAATTAATGGGGAATCAATTAATGGGGAATGCATGAAGATGGCCATGCATTGGCCTCAAGATCACCAAAGTAACCCTCAAAAAATGGTTTATGATCATTTATGCCACATTATAGTATCAATTTCAAACTGCTTCACCGATTTGTCCACGAGCCAATCCTTCAAGCAATCTTCCAGCCAACCCTTTGACTAGTTGGACTTCTAATTGAATTCTACGGCCTGCCTTCACAATCCTCAGAACCTGCACTGTATAGGGACAAAAATAAAAATATGAGAACATGACTCATTGGATTTGGACAGCACACACCTAATTGGGCCTACCCATCTTATTTCTATTCTATTGTCCCAAGTCAAAAGCTTAGTGCTTAGTGTAAGCCATAAAGTAATTTGCTCTTTAGAGGGGCATTAAGCTTCCTAAGGATGCCCCACCACCACTGTATTTCACCAGTGAACTGTGCTTACTATCCATATTGCTGGAGAATTATGAAATTTTATGCCACATTGCCACTGCTGCACTACATTATTAAAATTTCAGAGTACTTGGCAGCAAGCCTATAGATATTTATGCCACATTGCCATAATTTATGCCTGTAGATATTTTTAATTTTTTAATAAGTACTTGGCAGCAAGCTGCAAAGCAGCAAAACCCTCTCTCCTACTTATCTGCATTTTTAATTTTTATTTATTTTTTGTCTTGCAGGAGCCATAAATTAAACAAAAGCAGCAAAGCCACAACTTCAAATCTCGATTCTTCAATCTTAATAGAAGCCACAATTTAAACACAAGTCCAAAACACCTACAATGCCGAGGGAGAAGGATTTTGCTTGGGCTTATTGTGACAAGATTCCCGGAAGCGCCAAGCTCCTTTGTAAATCTTGCAAAAATGAATGTAGTGGAGGCATCTATAGATTCAAGTACCACCTTGCACAGATACCCGAGCATGATATAGGTCTCTGCGGCAAGGTTGACGATAATGTCAAACACCAAGCAACCTTGGCCCTTGACATGTTGAGTCAGCATAATGCTAAGAGAGCAAAGCCAAAACAAGAAATAGGAACTCTTGGAGCTGACGTTTCTTCTTCCAATACCCCCTTTTCATCTCCTTCTATTGAGTCCTCAATGCCATTCCCAAGTTTCTCACACATGCCTCCAAGTCCAAGTCAAACTCAAGCCCAGATGAATCGACCTGAATTCAACACTGGAGGTGGAAACATAAACACTTTTTTTCCTCCCCGCACAAAACCTGGTTCCCAACCTACCTTGGATGGCACTGGTTAGAAAAAAGATATCCATAGACAGGCAAGGAAGGCCATTGCTAACTTTTGGTTCTATTCTGACATACCTTTCCATTGTGCCAGAAGTCCTTATTGGCAAGCTATGATTGATGCAGTCGTTGTTGCAGGTCCAGGATTCAAAGCCCCTACATCAGAGAGCCTTAGGACAGATTTGTTGTTAGAGAGTGTTGAAGATGTCATGCTTGTGCTAGTTGAGTTTCGTTCATCATGGGTAGAGACAGGGTGCACCATCATGAGTGATGGATGGACTGATCAGAGGAATAGAACTTTAATAAATTTCCTTGTATCTTGTCCAGCAGGCATAATGTTTCTCAAATCAGTGGACGCCTCAGAAAAGGTTAAGACTGCCCAACTTGTTTGTGAAATGATGGAGGAAGTCGTTCAAGAAGTGGGAGAAGAACATGTTGTACAAATTGTCACCGACAATGCAGCTAATTATATGGCTGCTGGTAGACTTTTTGAGATTAGGCACCCCACTATTTTTTGGACCTCTTGTGCTGCCCATTGCATAGATTTAATGCTTGAGGAAATTGGTAAGCTTCATTGGATACATGAGGTTGTGGAGAAGGCAAAATCCATAACCAAATACCTATACAACCACACTATTGTCCTAAACACCATGAGAAAATACACTGAAGGTAAAGAAATTGTTCGACCTGCAGTGACTAGATTTGCAACAAATTTCATATCTTTGCAATCTGTGGTTGAGCAAAAGATAAATCTGAAGAGGATGTTCTTGGGACCTGAGTGGATAGCATCTAAACATTCCAAGACCCTTGAAGGCATTGAAATTGTTGCACTTGTGTTTAATGACGGTTTTTGGAAAGATGCCGAAGAGATTATTGCTGTGACAGAGTCCCTTGTCAGAGTTCTCAGGTACTTCAAGTCTTTTAACTTTTTTCATTTTTAAAATTTCATTTCAAGCTTCTTTTTATTTTCAAAGTTTCGTATTTCATTAATTTTGAAAGCTAACTTTCAGGATGGTTGATGGTGACAAACCCGCTATGGGTTACATTTACGAGGCGATGGGTCTCGCAAAGGAGGCCATCAAAAGAAGATATGGGGATGAGGAGGCAAAGTATTTGCCTCTTTGGGATATTATTGATGCACGTTGGGATAGGCAATTGCATTCCCCCTTACATGCTGCTGGGTACTTCTTAAACCCATAGTATTTTTATGATAAGAGCAAATTTAATGAAGATGGGGAGGTTGGCAGAGGACTTATGACATGCATTGAAAGGTGCTCCCCTGATCCAGAAATTCAAAGCCATCCCAACTACAGAATTATTAGGACGCCAGCCAAATTATTTGCCTATACCTTTGCTATACGAGAAAGGACTAAGATGCTGCCAGGTACCCTGAAGGCTTCATCAATTCATTAAATTTGTTTAAAATTGATTTTATATGTTAAATGTTTTATTAAATTTTGTTTTCTTTTAAGTTTTTACTATTTAGTACTTACTACTCACAAACACTTGGCATTTGCTAGGTCTTTGGTGGCAAAATTTTGGTAGTGATACCCCAGATTTGAAGAGATTCACCATTCGAATCTTAACCAATCATGTAGTGCTTCAAGTTGTGAGCGCCACTGGAGCATGTTTGAGAAAATGCATTCTAAGAAGCGCAATCGATTGACACAAAAGCACTTAAATGACCTTGTATTTGTCCATTACAATCTACCACTTCGCAACAAGCAAATACTAGGTGAGAGCCTGAATTTGAAGTTTTCATAATTTGATTTGCACTTTAAAATTTAAACTTTAAAGTTCAAACTTTAATTTACATTTCAATGTCTCATGATAATGACAGGTTTGGATCATTCACCAATCGACCTTGAGGAGATAGATCTGCAAACTACAAATGCGTCAGATTGGGTCCAAATAGAGAAGGAGCCTCCTCTTTTAAGTCTACATGACTTGGAGAACTTAGAGAGTCAAGCAAGTGAAGGAGTGGGAGGAATCGCTTCTAGTTCTCACTCTTAGAGTCTTAGACTCTCAGTTATTGATTTTTACTGATTTGCTTGGCAGTATTTTCAATTTTGTAAACTTCTAGAAGCATATGCTTCTGGTTCTATGTAGTCACTGGTTAGGACTCAGTACTTCGGATCATGTTTGGACTCATAACATATATGAGATACTTATTCATTCATGATATTTTGGACATCTATTGATATTACGCATTGTTTGGGCATGGCTTTATTGAATATCAATGAAAAATATTTGTTTTAATTCATTATATGTGTATATCTTTATTTATTGAATTTGCCGATTTTTTCCCGATCCGATTCAAACTCTTCGCTCTTTTGCCTCGCCGATTTATTGCCGATTCCGAGTCTGGTAACCTGAGTTAACCTTTTATCTCATAAATTCTAAGGCAAAAATCCTTGGAGTTAAGTAAACATGCAGTTTGTAAGGTTCAAATAGAAATATAAATCCTTAATATTGTATAGTCCTTAAAATATACCAGTCCCTAAAAGCCAAAATTGCTCATTAATCTGCATGAGAATCTTATATTGAGGAGGTATCCTGGGGGACTTCATTAGAAAACAATATATAAACTATAGCCATAAATTCATCCACAAACATGTTAAAAGCATTTGGGCAACCATGATTTCTAACAATTGGAGTCCAATCAAAACTTGAAGTGCTCGTCCATTCTGATCTTTTCTTCTTAACATTAAAGGTCCAAAATGCATCAATTGCTTAAGTATGAGAAGATAAATCAAGTATGATTGGTATCTAAAGCATTTAAGGTCCTCAATGTTAGTAAATTGTTCATGAATCTTTTTAGACGAGAAGCTTGCATAACTGAGTCTGGTTGAATAAACTATTTTATGGACAAACCCTAAAATAACTTCATTCACAGCTTTGTCATCTTCATCTCCTAAAAGGATAGACATCGTGGTTATCATTTCTCTGGTTGATTCTCTAAACAAGGAAGAACTAAAAGGAAGCTTTATTTCATAAATATGCACATCCTCAGGCAACGACCTTCCTCTTTCAGCAGGGGTACCTATAGATTCATTGCAGCATTCTTAAGCACCATTGTAAGCCCAAGGTCACAAGTTAAAAGTCATGGAACAACCATGTGAGGCCTTGTAGGCATCCTAGACCTTGTGTCACATTGAGTCAGTCTTGCTTTGGTCAGACCATGCCTTCACCCTTCGAGTTTGCAGCAGGTTTCTTTCGTCCCTAATAGGATTGGAGGGCCTGAGGTAACCTTATATGTGGACTCATGGTTTTGTGGGAGCCTTGCAATGTAAGGGTGATCACCAGCATAGGGGTCAATCTAGCCCACATTAGGTACACTTATGGCTTTCCACATGTTTGAGTCTACCAAGTCTGTACGTGGCCTTGGCTTTGGTATCATATCCCTTGGATGTTTCTCATATATAGCAGTCTCATAGTCAGTGACAATTTCACACTTCCCAGTGTAGTTCACGTTTCCCAGGGCAAAGTGGTCCCAGAAGTCAAAAAGTCAACAGGATCCCAGATTGCGGAGCTCAGTGAGAGGATGACATGCCACATGGAATTTCCATTTGGTGAAGGCATTCTCAAGACATGGCTGGTCAAAGCTGGTCAAATAACAATGTTATAGGTTTTCCAAGGGCAGAACAGGGGGAGCGTTGCACAGATTTTCACATGCATTATGTCAAAAGTGGTCTACTCACCAAGAGGAACAAAACCCATGTCTCAAAAAAAAAATCCACCCCATGTAAACTTTTAATCCTCCACAAGCAGAAGAGCGTCCCAAGACAACTAACTGTTGAGCTGTGTGAGGCTAACATGTTTTCATCTAGAGAAAATCTACTGTCTTAGTTTGAACTTTTGCATCATATTGTAGACCTTTATAGTTGACAGATTTGTTGATGCGGTTGAAAAGAGAAAATAATCTTTGTCAAGATCCCCCTGACTAAATATATTATGAGTTTTTTCATCTTCAAACTGAAATGACAATGCATCAATATTTAGAAAATAGAATCACCTTCCAAAAACTAGCTTCTTCATCAGCAAAGTTATTTATAGCAAGATTAATATAAGCATCACATCAATGTGTGAATTTAAGTTCTTACAGCTTACAGTAACTTACTTATACCCATTGCATGACAGGCGATAAGCAAAGTCTCTTGTCCCAGAATCTTCAAATCCAAATACATCACTTAGAAGAAGTACTGCAGCTCCATTATTGTTTTTCACAGCCTTTAATAGATAAGCATTGAAACTGTCTTCTTCTCCTAAAACCAGCTCAACACCATTGACTAGTTCACATACTTCATCAATGTCTCCTTCAGACTGCACTTGGTTACCCAGAACACATTTTACTACACATTTTGCAGAGGATGCATATTTTAACTGATTTTGTATAAAATTGTTCTGCAGGACGACTGCAAAAATATTTCATTAGAAGAGGCAAACTCCTAAATTTCCATTAAGGATGCTTTTCAGTAAAAGAAAAAAATTTAAAACATGTCGGAAAATGAACTAAAGAAGTATTCGTCAAAACAAATTAATTACATTTCTAATGTTTATTTAAGGTATTTTCAGATCACCTCCATCTTAAACTGCAATTGCCACTATTTTAAGTCAATCCAGGGAAATTGCAAAACAGTTTGCATTCTAAGCATTACAATTATGAAAAGTTGGGAGACTGATAACACATGATTGTATTTTATCAAGATTCTTAGTGCTTAAACCACTACATCATTTATACATAGAGTCACATCTGTAGACATTATTACTTGTTGAAATAAAATAACATTGCGAATCTATTTGGCTAATTTAAAACAACATAATTGCAGTTTCCAAACAAAATAAACCCAATGGCAACTCCAATTGAACCCACATCAACCAAAAGGTACAATACAAGATGCAATAGCCAAGGTGAGTCATTCTTTGTTCCCGAACCTGAGTTATTCTATCAACAAATAAAACATGGAGTTAAATTTAGGGTACTAAATCATTTTACATCTTTAGAAGCACTTCTTGCATTAAGAGTCTTATTTGTTCAAGCTGAAATAAATACAATGGCTACACCATGGTTGACCGATATCTATAAACCATTTGATTTCTCAAATATCATTGGTCAACCCCATGACCTCCCAGATTCATTTAAAGATCTTCCAACATCTAGTGGAGATCATTCTATAAGTGCTAAAGAACATTGGGATAAATTCATTAGAAGTTTGAATCCATTGGTTGTTACTAGTTTAGAGTCTATATTTATGTTGTTTGCCTCTTTCTTTGACTAGTTGTTATGAATAAAATATATATAAATAATATAAATATAAATAATGATGATAATTGTAATAATGATTAGTTAATTAGTTAAGTCACCTGACACGGGGACACGGGACACGAAGGACACGAGGATTAGTGTCGGACATGGACACAGTGACCCCCCGGAATAGGACACATCCGAACACGTTATATATTATTTTATTAAAAATTAGATATTTCTTCCACAAATTCATTGATTCAAACATAAATCTTCATCTAGATGTAAGTTTTACAAAGATACAATCATACAAAGTAACATTATGCATACATTTTACAAATACAATTCTGACATATTAATCAATGATCCAATAGGAGAAAGACAAGATACTGTGGTTTTCTCATTAGGACATCAAAATCAAAATGTGTTACATAGGTAGTACAATGCCAATGGCAAATAGAAATAGAAAATATACAACAATTACAAGCCTCAAGGAAGTAGGTAGCTCATGAGTCATCAATCCTCATCATCAAAATGAACATCACTGTACTCATCATCAAAATGAACATCACTGTACTCATCATCATGGTCACCACTACTCTCCTCTACTGCATCCTCCTCCTCTGTATCCAATGTCATCTTTGCATCTGCTGGTGTGGAGGATGACCCCTCTACAGTATCACCATCATCAAATGTGACATAGCACTAGCTCATTAAGATCCAAGTTGGCCAATGCCAACTCAACACTGTTATCCATACCCATATCATCAGGAAAGACGTCCCACATCTTTGTCTTTCCCTTCAACCACTCATCCCTCTTCCTGTAAATAAGACGAAGGTTGGTATGCACATACACCATTGTCTTTGCCCTGGACTGCTCCAGCCTGCTCTTCTTGACACTACACAAATTCTCATATGTGCTCCAATTACTCTCGCAACAAGAAGATGAAGTCACCTGAGAGAGGAGCCTCATGGCTAACTATTGTAGAGGAGGGCTTGTTGCCCCATGAATTTTCAACTTTCCCACCAAGAATAGGGCTTCTTATCCCCCCTATCTCTAATCACATCATATCCTGCAAATTAACCAGTGCCAGTGGAAAACTCTGCAAAGGCATCCTCCACCTCATCAAGGGATGCTCTATCCTGAAAAATCCACTTGAATGCATCTTTCCTCCCCTATGAGATTTCACCATCCATGTGAGGAGGGAATCTGCGGGAAGGTCCACCATTCAGCCACTCATGGTTGCAGTATTTTGGGTTCAAGGAGTACCCAAACAATGTAAAGGTGTGCAATTCTTGTCCCATCTGCTAACAAGAATATCCTGTATGGTGGTGAAGAAGGCCTCTGGTGATGTCTCATACTCGCAGGGAAAATTTTAAGGATGGAAAATTATTTTGAAGTTTAAAAAATTGGCGAATCTCACTAGTCCCTAATATGCAAATTATAAAATTTTTATTGATATATTTGTAAAGTTATTAAAATTTATAATGATATTGTATATATTGTCTATATAATGTTGGCGATTTTTAAGGTAAAATAATTTTATATTGTAAAATTTGGGCGAATTATTTTTATAAAAAAATGGAAATTGGCGAATCTTTTTTTTGGAAAAACCATGGAAAATTAGTCCATCTACGAATATTAGCCCCTAAAAGTTTCCATGCATACTCGGGGCACTCACTCTGTAAAGTAATGTTCCTCACAGACTCAATCATGGAATCCCATCCCTCATAAACCTCTCCCAGGATGGGTTGGTCTGTATTTGCAAATCAAAGCAAGGAAATGATAGGCTTCATAATCCGAATAAGTAGATCTACCCTCTCCCACCAGGCATCATCTAACACTGTGTCCTTCACTCTTTTTGAGGTTGCTTGATTTGTCTTTCTCTGAAAAGACCAAAACTCTGAAATAACCATGGCCCCAAGAGCAGTCTTGACCTCCCTCAACCTCTTCAACATGATGAATGAAGAGGCAAACCGTGTATCCGCAATCTTCAACAATGATAGATTGGTGTACTCCTTGTAGATAGTGAGGGAATTGCATGGTTTTGTACAAAGTTGCAAATATGTCATGCATCCTCAATAATGCTTTCAATTCAAAGCACATTCGAAGCAATAGATTTCAGTGCTAAGTTCAATGAATGGACAATGCAAGGTGTCCAAAATACTTGTGGATATTTAGCTTCCACAATCATGCCAGCAGCCTTGCAAACAGGTGCATTATCTGTAATGATTTGCACACAAGAATCCACACCTACATCTTCAATAACTTTAATAAATGACTCACCCATACATTGTGCATCCTCGTATTGTCCAAGTGCATCCATTGATTTCAAGAAAACTGGACCATTCAAGGAAGACACCATGAAGTTGATGAGTGGGTGTCGTGTTGGATCTGTCCATCCATCAAAGACAATGCTAACCCCAGATGTTGGCCATGCTGATTTAATAGACTCAAGCATTTTGTCCACCTCTTTCTTTTCCTCCGTCAACAATGTGGTTCTAAGCTTCTCTGACCCCAAAGGTGTTGATTTTTGGGTAGCATCGAATGTGCTCTAGCTCCAAAACTTTGTGGAGGGGCCAGAACACCTGAGATCTCCAAGACCCGGAAATCGTTTGGAGAAATTCCACCCGGAGCTTAAGTTATTCAAATAATTAATTATTTTAATGGGGAACCTAAGTCTAACTTAGGGAAATTAAATAATTAAAGTGAATTAATTTAAACATGTGGGTGAGAATGTTCTAAGTGACGAGGATCAAGTCTTTTCTAATCTTAGTCGTCGATTAGAGATTAGATCACGGTCATTGATTCGTTAACTGGAAAAGTATTAAAGGAAGGCTTGGGGTCAGTTGGAGAACACACACAGTGAGCAGCGCTTAACTAAGTGGAAATTCTGGGACGCGGTTTGCTGAGAATTTCGGAGTGAGCTTCAAGTGCAGTGAGGGGCAGTTCGGCAACGGGATTTTCATCCAAGGCCGAGAATACAATAGCAGAGAGGCAGATTAGCACCAGAGAGGCAGCGTAGGCCCAAGAGGGGTGACGCAAAGCCACAGGGCTCACGCAGAGGAACGCAAAGCCAGAGAGGGCAATTGTACACTGCTGATATGGCGAAAGCCAAAAAGCTGATCCTTGATGGAGTCAAGGATCACATAGTGTCCCATATAGCTGGCAAGGACATAGCTAGGCAGATGTGGGAAGCTTTGCCAGCGTTGTATGAAGGCTCTTCCGAACAACAGAAGATGTACTTAGAGCAGAAACTGAGGATGATGCAGATGCAAAAAGTGGAGTATATTGTGTTGATTTTTGTAGCATCGGAAAGTGTTGTTGTGCCTGCTGCAATTGTAGGTTTCACCTCATCTCCATTCGCGATCTCCCATGCACAATGCCCTTCCAGCATAGTCTGTAACTTGAATTTCCAATTAGAATTTTCACATGGTATCAAAGCGTTGATTATGGAACAAGAAGAGCAAATCCAGCGCTGAGACGGAGGCCGAAGAGCTGTAGAAAGCAACAAATCGAATCCCTAGAAGGATTGCACAGTCCAGGCTTGGAGGGTTGAAATTTCTAGGAAAGTCTTTCTCTGAGTGAGTCGACAGAGAGGAAGGACTTCCAGATCGGAATTTTGCAAAGCCAAAAGGAGCAACGCAGAGCTGGTGGGACGCAGTTTCTGTAGGAAGATTTTGTTTTGCTGGGCAGAAAGTCGTCAGAAGAGGAAGTGGCAACGCAGCGAGGGAATTTTCTTCCTGAGGAAGTTCCTAGCCAGGGAATTTCATTTTTCCAAGATCTGAGCAGCAGATCTACAAACTCCAGAAGGAGTGTGTAAGCTTGTCCAGTGTTGCGCAGACGGGGAAGAAGAGGAGCAGATTCGACATTCTTGACGGCCATGGCAGCTCACGGGCTTAGAGATCAGGACCGGTTGGAGGGAGCCTCCAACTACGTGATCTGTAAGGCAAGAATCACTTGTCTTCTAGATGAGTACGATCTCAAGCTCTTCGTGACAAGTACAGTGACTGTCCCTACAGATCTAGATCTGTTGAAGAAGTACATGGCTGATATGGCGAAGGCCAAAAGGCTGATCCTTGACAGAGTCAAGGATCTCATAATGTCCCATATAGCTGGCAAAGGCACAACTAGGCAAATGTGGGAAGCTTTGCCAGCATTGTATGAAGGCTCTTCGGAACAGTGGAAGATATACTTAGAGCAGAAACTGAGGATGATGCAGATGCAAAAAGTGGAGCATATTGTGTTGATTTTTGTAGCATCGGAAAGTGTTGTTGCACCTGTTGCGCCTGCTGTAATTTTAGGTTTCACCTCATCTCCATTCGCGATCCCCCATGCACTATGCCCTTCCAGCATAGTCTGTAACTTGAATTTCCAATTAGAATAATTGGAACCGTCGAGCTTATTTCTTTCATTCAAGTATACTTCCATCAGATTGTTCATCTTAACAATAAAAAATGACCTCCGACAATTGACAGAAAACCAGATCTACCCCAAATCCACAAAAAACAACAATGTCAAGAAACATATCTACCTGATCTTCGACCACTCTGGCAGGCTGCTCTACGCACTGCACCACGGGCTCATGGGCTCCTCTGCCACGGATCACACTTGCAGCGATCCTCACACTTTACCAGTGATCTGCTACTGCCTCTGCGGCCATGGCTCTTCGACTCCTATGACGTGATCTCACTGGATCTGCAGGCACGAGCTCTCTGGCTCAACAGGCAGAATCTCTCTGACTCAACAAGCAGAAGCTCTTTGGCTTCAATCGATGATCTGCATCACGAGCTCTCTAGCTCCACGACGCTCCACAGTACGAGCTCTCTAGCTCTTTCAACATGAGCTATTTGGCTCAACGACGCTCAAAAAACACGAGCTCTCTGGCTCCTCCGACACGAGCTCTCTAGGTCCTTCAATTCGAGCAGACTTCTTGCTCCAATCACGAGCTCTGAGGCTCTCCTTTCAGTCGGCGCTCCTCAATCTGCAGAGGCCGTGTTGGTCACGCTGGTAAAAAACTCGAAAGTGTCATTACTGATTAGCGCGGTTTCTTTGATTAGTTCCGTGTTGATTTTGAGGATCAACACCTTTCTTTGTCACGGATCCGCGTTGATCGGTGCGTCTGTGCAAAAGACGAATGCGTTGATCGGCTTTTCCCAGGAAGAAAAAAAACTTTACTCAGCCTCACCCAAGCTACCCTCGGGTCATCAGGGGCTTCTCTTCTGCCGCCTGGATATTCACAGGGATCAAAAGCACTCTGGCTTTGATTCAACCTTGTAGCTCTGATACCATGATAAAAATGGCAGATTAAATTAATGAAAGCATTACTGGTTAGCTCTACTCTGAGAGACTACACCAAGAGGAACTGCGTCCGCAAGTCACTCTACATTCTCATTAAAGATCAAACAATATATAGGTTACATGCAAATAGGGAAGTTAGAACCAATACCTAAGAAATAGGAACAAACTCCTAATCTAAGGTTCAGGTGAACCGACTCTCTCTAATATAGTTTCTTCATTATCTTCAACACTTTCGTGGAGCATAGTGATAATCTAGTCATTCAAAAAGAAAAAATCCAGATAAATCATTACACAAAAAATTCAATGAGACAAAGTGAACAGGATGTCAGACCAAGGTATCTGATGATGGGCTATGTTAATGTATGTTCATCATTAACATTGGCAAAAGGATAGTTATATTTTTTCCTTTTGTCTTCTTTGATATTAAAAAGTTGGAGGCCTAAAAGCACATTGTCTTTGTCTTAAAACGCATTATGTATATCCACATTAAATCTTATTCTAAATTTTTTTAAAATATATAATACCAATAATTTCCGTAACATATTAATTCATCAAAATTACAAAGTAGTGGATAGGAACCACCAACACCATCGTCATCATCTTAAAATCCCCAAACAAACATGGCCATTAAATAATCTAATGCAAGTAGCAACAGCTGTTTTCGTTTCAGTTAGTGCAGAAGATTGTTCCAAGTTTTCAACAAAAATCCGAATTTGACAAAAATGGTGTTACTTACGGTGAGTTTGGAGAAGGCTCTGTTTGAAGCTCGAATGGATTGGAGATTTCAATTGCCTCCACGGCACCCCAAACGCGTTCCTCTTCGCAACGGAAAAGAAAACCGGGGAAGTAGCAGACACCAGCAAAGATGCCATGCCAGATGGATATATCTCACTGTTTTTCCGACCATAATTCGAAGGAAAATATGTGTTCTTTCCACCAATATACGGAGTCAAGTGCTTAACGCAATCCTCGAATTCCGTCGTACCACCTGGATACCTTAGCCGGATATAGATAATTAGATTAAGTGATGAAAGCATTAAAGGATGGAACTTAGATAATTAGATTAAATGATGAAAACATTAAAGGATGGAACTTTGTGTTTTATCAGTGAAATTAGATTTTCATGTAATCTGGAGAAAAAAAAAGTAATAATACTAGCACTTGCACAAGCGTGCAAAGGGTACGCGGGAGCCCCATTAAATGGATGCTGCTTGACCGACAGTCCGAGAGGACAAATAACCGACAGTAAGTAGATAGATGACCAATTTTTATTGGTTCAACGAATAACCAAATGTGAAATTCTAATTGGTTGGAAGGGCGATAGACAAATTTTCTTATTGGCTGGGGTGAACAGTGTTTGCTCACCCCAAACCAACAAAGAAAACGCGTAAAGATGTATTTGGCAAAAGTGAGAAAATTAGATATCTATGATAAATAATATATTTAAGTTTTAATATTGTATTGCATATTTGATTTTATAAAAATTAATAATTTGAATTTATTTAAAAAATTTATATTAAATAAATAATAATAATCTGATGATGATTATGATTAATGTTAATTATAGAAGAGGTTTGATGATGATTATGATGATGGTGGTGATGGTGGTGGTGTTGGTTAACCTTCATTGAGACCAAACTTTGGTCTATCGGACATAAAGTAACGAATTATTTAGTTTGTTTTAAAATTGTACTCCTATGCTCAGAGAGCTTGGAGAGAAGTGTCCCGAGTTCACTATAATTTTGACATGTTAAAAGGCTAGGAAGGTCGGTATTGCAACAAAGATTATGAAACTGAGATCTAAAGTAAGAGATTATTTAGATTTCTTTAAAATTTTATTGTGTACTCAAAAAGTATTAGGAGAAGTGTTTCAAAGGCCATTGTAATTTTGATGACTTAAGAAGTTAGGAAGGTTAGTATTGTGATCGATATTTTGTGATTGTGATATAATCTAAGTATATCGAGAGCACTCTAGGAAACACTATTTTTCATCTTCAACCATGTTAATGTCACAAAGATGACATAATCTCGGATCCAATAATGTTTTGGGAATTGTCCAATGCTTAGTTTCGCCATGTAGCAGGTGAGAATATATTAGAACTTCAGCAAGCATTTCTGAAAGTTTTAGAAGTGATATCGGGGTCAAGCAAGGTTGCCCATTGTCTCCTACCCTTTTTGGTTTATATATCGACAAGCTTGAAGAGTGGATAAATTCGCAAGGGGGTGACGGTATCCATTTGGGGGAGTTCGTTATAAGGCTTCTTTTGTATGCAGATGACCTTATTCTAATTACTAAATCTACTCTTGCTTTGCAAGAGCACTTACTTTCCCTTGAGCATTTTTGTAGAAGGGTAGGGATGCAAGTCAATATTAGCAAAATGAAAGCAGTAGTTTTCTCTAACAAAAGAAAGCATAACCAACATAAGTTCTACTTTGAAGGCAACATTATGGAAGAAGTTGCGGATTACAAATACCTCGGAATTGACTTCAACGGAAATTTAAGTTGGGATGGTTGTAGAAAGAAAAAAACTTTGGGGGGTTGGAAAGCATTTTGTGCTTTTCAAAACAAGTGTAGAGAGGCAAAGCTATGGGACTGGAAAACCACTAACTCTTTTTGGGCTTTTAGTGACCCCAGTGATTCTCTACAGTGGTGAACTGTGGGCCAGCAACACATCCGAGATGCAGTGGAAACAAATTTTAAAAAAAATCAGAATCGTTTGATTACAAACAAATTCAAAATTAAAAGTGCAGTTCCTTGTGCTATCTTGTTAAGTGAAATAGGGGTTGCTCCTCTTGAAGCAATTGCTATGGTGCAAGTCATAAGGTATTTTTAAAAAATTAGCAAATGGAAGAGGGTAGATGGCTTAAGGTTGTGTTTAATAACATATTGTGCAAAAGAAAGAAGACTTGGATGCGGAAAAATTACAAATGGTTTAGTAAATGGGGTATTTTCTTGAGCATGTGTCCCACAAACAGTAACAAGATAAAAAAATTTGTTATGGATAAGCTCCACAAACGTATTTGGGAGAAAGAGTTGGGGAGAAAGAAGAAGTATTATATTGAAGAGTTTAATCCCACTCATAATCATCAACAAAAAGCGTACATCGAGGCCAATATTTCTTGGAGATCCAAAATTCTTATTACTAAATTAAGGACTAATTCTCATCAAATATGTTGTGAAACAGGGCACTGGAAAAGGCCAAAAGAAATGTGGGAGGAAAGAGTGTATTTTTTTCTCTTCCGGAAAAGTGGAAACAGAAAAGCATTTCATTTTAAAATGTGAGGCCTTCAAAGACAACAGGGAAAATTATGCAGATATTTTGGCAGCTAGCTCTTAGGATAATCTATTCAGTGGGGGGTTTGTCGAGAAGTTGGGAGCATTTATTGTAAGACTGCACAGGAAAAGGGTTGAATACAAGAACCAGATGGAGAAGCAATCTGTCCCATAGGCTATTTTTTAGCCTTGTGGACGTTTAAATAATTTATTTCTTTCTTCTTTCATTCATATTTTAGCAATGGTGATTTTTCATTTTCACTAGTTAGAATTAATAGATACTTTTGATCTTCTAAATTAAGGTTGACCACTTCCTTGTAGTATTTTAGCTTCCATATATCTTTTAGTTCTTTATCACACCATATGTTCTTTTTAACTTAGAGGTAATAATATTTTTAATATTATCAGTGCTCTGCATAATGACATATTCATGCATTCCTCAATAATTTAGCCAAGACTTTGGCATCTTGATGCCATCCTTACTTGAGTCATTGATGGTTTTGGCTGGGATATGAATAAAGTTTAGGGAGCCTCTTGTTATTCATGTTGTTTATCTTATTTTTGTACATCAAGCATGATCATGCCCATGCACTCAATGGGGTGAAGGGTCGCTTATATGAGGAAGATAAGATAACTTGTATTATCTTTCATTTTGAGATAATGAGTTATAAAATTATTTTGGATTTGGTTTATTATCTCCACGATTTGCTTTCACATCTATATAAAATAACGTAGGTGACAAGATATATATATATATATATATATATATATATCTTATCCCACAACCAAAGGTCTGCTAACTTACAATTGTTTTCAAGTCCATAAAAAGCTTTCCACTCTCCATTTATTCTTTTCTCAACACTATAGTTCCAATTGAGCTCGTGATGATATCAATTCAAAGATATTTGTATGAAGATGCTTCCTCCAAACTATTGTTGTCATACACAAATATGTCATAGATGATATTTTTCACTTTGATTATCATAAACTTTGCTTTGTCAATGTCATAGTCATACATATACAAGAGCATAAGTAATTGAGGATATGCTTATCGAGGTCATAGGGATTACTTGTCACAAGAAAAATATTGTCAACATAAAGAAGGATGATGATTATACCAGCAAGAGTTGATCAGGTACAATTAGTGTCTTCCAAGTAATATTATAACTTATCACAATGTATATGTGAAAGAGGGTAGGGGAAAAGGACAATATTTCTTGACTCCTATGTTACAATTAATTTCTTCCAATCATCCCTCAATGTTCCTAAACATGGAAATAATACTTTCAAATAGCCTTAATGCAACAACTCTCATCTTGGTAGGAACTTTTAGCTCTTATAACTTGTTCCAGAGGTTGGTTTTTGACATAGTGCCAAATTTTTTTCTAAAATCGACAAAACAACAAAGAAAATTGGTTTTATTATTGTGACACTCCTCTACAATAATTCAAAGTGTAACACGATGGTCCACAATTGCATGATAATGCATAAATTTAGCTTGTCATTTAGCTCTTTTTCCATGGTTTTGATCCATGTGTTAATCTTCTTTCCAAAATACTTATGTATAGCTTGGCTAAGATGGGTCTAATCATAATGGTAAAAACAATGAGGCTTTCAATTTAGGGTTTAGGAAAGCCCTACTCGACAACTAAGTTGAAGATTTTTTGTATGTGAGGGACAAGGATACACCCTCCAATTTTTAAGAATCTTACTTGGTAGCCTTCAATGTCCTTTGTTTTCCCTTTTACGAGTCAACCAACCCCAAACTTTATGTCTTCTATATAAAACACTTCATCCTTTATAGAAACATTTGCAATGTTGTACACAACAATAGGGGATTCATAAATATTTTTGAGGTAGGACTTCTAATCCTTCACAGTAATCATATTATTTTCTTTAGTTTTACAAGTCAATATTTGCCTCCAAAATATCTTAGGATCTAGCTTTAATATGATCATATGCTTCTCTGGTTTTCTATTTATGTAGTGCTTTTTTCCCCTTTTAATTAGATTTCTTAATTTTTTTATCATGTCCAAATTTAAGGATTCATTAGAGGTATCCCTAATAGATTTTCTAGCAAAGCTAGTTTTATTAGCTAAAGCAAGGTATCCATCTAGCTAAAGAGGATCAGGGTTTAAATAATTGCTTAGAAGAATAACATGATTAGTTGCAGTTATGGCATTGAAGTCTCCTAATAAGAGGATACTACCTTCATTTCTTATGTTGTAAATATCTTGTTATAGTTTTTTATGGGGCCAGTTTTTATTTAGGTTGTTTTTTTACAGAACGTAGAATTGATGAGTGCAAAGTAACATATTGCTACATAAAAAAATTTAGCATTAAATATTTAAAATTTCCATCCAAATGTGTTGATTGAGATGGTATTTTTTATGATGTTGAATATGAGGAGAGATGTTCATTTTTATGTAGAAAGCAATGCCTTGAATCCCTATCTTAGAAGATTTATTGTTCCATGGAAACTACAAAACAAATATTTCAATGCTAGGCAACTTAGATTCTTCATTCTCCCAAGTTTCAACTAGAAAAGCAATATCAATGTCACTCAATATCCAACTTAACATAAACCCTTTGTAACATAGAAAATCATGAGAGTTCCATGAGAAAATATGAAGTGTAACAAATTCCTATTTGTTATTATCTTTCTAGTCTCACCACTAATAACAACTTTCCTATTCCTAATTATTGCCCAATTTCCTTCCGCCATAGCTTCCTTTACCTTCTAAACATCCTTTCTTAATTATTCTTGGGCTTTTGAAATGAGGTCTTCGTTTATAAAAACTCTTGACCCTTTTAAGCTTAGAGTTTTTTTAAGTATGTCATTTTTATGGTCATTGTAACTTTTCGTAACCCAAGTCAACTATCTTATATTCGGTTATCTTTATCTTATATTTGATTACCTTGGACAACCTCTTTTCTTCTTTGGGACAAGTTGTCTCAATTATTTATTTATTTTTTAGTTCTTCCTTCACTATTATAAGTGTGTGTCCATATTTCTACTCTTTTTACTAAAAGTAATGAGATTCAAGGCTCTTATATTATACTCATTAACAAACTTTATGAGCTTATTCATTTTTCCTTTAATGGGCTTGATATCTAAGTTATGTTCCAAACTATTTAGGACCAAAATATTCATTAGATTTCCTTGTAGCTCTTTAATCTTGTCCCTAAGATTATAATTTTCTTTGGCCTTTGCTCCTTGGGTTGATTGTTTCTTTTCTTGGATTTTCTTTTCTAGTTCTTGCCATTTGACATCTATTTCTTGCAACTAAGTCTCCAATCCTAATATTCTATTGTTTGTTTATGTCCAAATGTTGTTTTGTAAGAATCTAAATTTAATATAAAACATTGCTTTTAAATTTCTATGAAGTTTGGATTCTCTCTCTTCCCTACTTTTTTTAATGATTCTATATGTTCATAAATATTCTCAAATGTTATTTTGTTAGGCCTCCCATGAGATATTTTGATATTTGTAGTGAATTCCTCTTGTTGAAAACAAAAGAAGAAATAAGAATAGAAATAATTTGTTAGGATATTCTGACACATAGGAAATAGTTAAGAATAACTTAGTCTAGTGTAGAGTTAGGTAAAGTGTGTTTCTTTACCATGTAGATTTGTAACTTATAATCCGACGGTCACGATTTGTAGTGATCCAACGGTTATCTCTCACCTCGGTATTAATGACACTTGATCCATGGCTTAACACCCGATTGGTCCATGATCTCTATTTAAAGAGCATGGAGGGTCATTTGTCCGGTAACCGTTTATGAGAGAAACATATGTAACTTTTCTTTTTATATTAATAAATTGCTTGAAGTGGCCGCGTTGGCTCAGGCCGTGGACTGTTTCCCTCTTTGAGGGTTTTAACCACGTGATTATACTGGTGTACTGATTTGTGATCTGTTTGTGAGCGATGACCTTTGGTTCTTTTGATCTAAAAAATTCTGGAAATTCCCTACATGGTATCAAGGCTGTTTTGAGGGCCGCATCCGTTGTTGATCGAAATCCAAAGAAAATTTGGTTTGACTACATGCGAATGTCGTTTTGTAGATCTACTATTTCTGAACATTTCTGCGGTTGGAGAACTGCTCTGTTGTGTCTGGAGCGTCTGTTACAGTGAGGAACGCATTTCGTTTCATGCGAAAAGGCTTCCGGCTGCCCAAGTTATGACAGTTTAGATATGGAGGTATAAAGCATCTGTTTTGTAGTTATATTTGTTAATAGTTCTGTTTGTTTCGGTTTCGTCTGTTTATTTTCGATTTTTAGGTTTTATTTATTTGCTGGATCTATACCCTCTTCTCTGTGTATGCTCTTTTCTCTGCGCTGCGTGCGATCTCGGCAAATCAGAAACAGGAAAAGGGATTTTTTACCACCGCCATAATAACACCGCATCTTGTGCGTTCTCAGGAAATCAAAAATAGTGAAAAAATTGATAGTTGCCAGTAAGGCTAACCAAAAATCTAACATTCTGTCGTAAGGTTTGCATTTATTTTCTTTTTTTTTGCTCGGTTTTTGTGTTTTTTTGTGCAGGAAAAGGCACACACGCCGAAGAGTAAAAAAACAAAAAAAAACAACCCCTTCCTCCTTTCCAACAATAACAAAATCCTTTTACTATCTCACTTGGTGAGGAGTTAGTTTATGAGAATAGAGGTCTTGGGTTCAATTCTCCTTCTCAAGCTTCTTTTGTGACAAAAAATTGTTAAAAGGGGTGGATTTTTTTTTTTTTAAAAGGCCGCACTTCATCCCGTTCCCATAACTATTCGGCATCTTCAACTCGTTTTTTTTTTCCAAAAGCATAACTTATTCATCTAGAAGCCGTTTTTCGAGCCGTTTTTTTTTAAACAACCTAATTTTTTGAGATCTTTCCATTGGAGCAGTTATTTTCAGCTTTTCTCAGCTTCAGTTTTTAAAAAAATGGAAAGTGCATGCTCGATTATTCTTAACAACACCAACTATTTCCAATGGCTACCCCACATGATATATCTACTTAGAAGTAAAGGGCTTTATAGTGTTGAGATTCAACAAGATGATGAGCTTAGTGAAAAGAGTCGCCTTCACTAAGTGGGCCCGTAGGCTATTTTTGGCGCAAGTCTATTTTTAGACTATGTCTATTTTTAGACATTGTGATCATATTTCAGAAGTTGTAGGATGCTATTTGTGAATGGTTGGTCAAGTTGTAAAAATAGATGAAATTCTATTTTTAGAATATTGGGCGAAGTTTATTTATAGATCGTCGATCTAAAAATAGATGCATGTCGATTATTATTAGCTCTTAATAATAATCCGACAATAAACAACAACTTATTCTCTTGGAGCATCATTTTGGGCATGACGAACATGGGTCAAGTGAATTATGTACTCCTAGGGTTTACCGGGTGGTTCATGCATGGAGGACTTTGTACAACCCAAGGGCAAAGAGGACAAAGGTTGGAAGAATAGTTCATGAGTTGTTATCTACTTAACTCAATTATTGGAGTTAAACTCGAAGTGAGCTAGTTGTATCTAGTCTAACTGATATACACTAGTGAGAGTGGTGTGAATTAATTAATAATTAATTCACTAAATATTAACTCATTAATCAATTGAAGAATACATCAGTTAACTACAGTGCATGGACAGTTTCAGTGGAGACCAGTGGAGAGATAGGTGAAAGGACAAGATGGACTATCTGTTGTGACTATATGATGCATTGATTGCACCACACACACATTGGAGTTTCCAATGAGGATTGCATAGTACAAGCAAGGGTAATTCGAATTCATTCAGAGCTATTCTTCAGCAGGGATTGCACAGTGGAGGCAGGCTAGCAGGTGGCAAGAAATCGGTGCATGGATTTGGAGATTTCTTTTGATTAGTGTGCGATGATTGATTGTACTGAGAGCTTGATGTACTAAGATTTGTATGAGATTGTTACATGATCTCCATGATACATAATATATAATAGTTGGGGTTTTCAGCTTCAGGCTTTTCCGTTAAACAACTGTGTTATGTGTGATTGTTTTTATTGCTTCATGTGTTTGTAATTGATTTTAATTTCTGCAAAATATTAATAGTGGAAGGATTCTGTATTTTGCAAGAAGTTAAATATTGTGAGATCAGGGGAATCTGGATATATACATGCATCTTGTATATAATTTCTACATGGTATCAGAGCAGTGTTAATTCTTGAAGATTGCAATTGTGAAGAATTGTTGATTTTGTGTTGGTGGACAATTCGAATTTGCTATAGAAAATTCTTGGTGCAGAAGTTGAGTATACATTGAAATGTCTTTCAATGGGTTGCGATTGGAGTATGCGCTTGATGGGCACTCGAATTACATAGCCTGGAAGGATAGGATGGAGGCGGTGCTGGAGGATAATGGACTGGAAGAGTTTATCGATAGTGATGTTCCTAAGCCGGGATCTAGTGATGCTGCATTACTTGACGCATGGCAAAAGAAGATAGCAAAGACAAGAAGAATTCTGTTGGAATGTGTGAAGGACCATATTGTGTCCAGCCTTCACAGGAAAGCCACTCCATTCTTAATGTGGAATACTTTGACAGATTTTTTCCAAAGCAGCAACGACCAGAGGAAGTTGGCATTGAAAGACAAGCTCAGAAAAATAAAAATGGAGAAGGGCGACAGTATTCCAAAATATCTCACGAAGTTTGTCCACTATAGAGATGAACTGGGAAGGGTGGGGATTATCGTTGATGATCAATACTTGGTGATCTTGGCTCTCCTTGGGCTTCCGAAGAGTTGGCATAGCTACGAAGACTCTGTCAATGGATGGGAGAAACTGCCGGGATGGGAGCGACTTTGGTCGGATCTTGTGCAGGAGGAGATAAGGCGAGGTACCAGGGATGGCTCTTCATCGAATAATGAAGATGAAGAGAATTGCACTTTGGCTGCCAAAGCAAGGAAATGGAAGGGGAATAAATTTCCTTCAAATTCCGAAGCAAAAGGAAATAAGTAGGATTTGTCCAAAGTGAAGTGTTTTCACTGTCACGAACATGGGAATTTCTCCACTAACTACCCACAGAAGAAGAAGAAAAAGAAGGTTGCTAGAGCTGCAGCTGGAGAGGCCTTAGCCTCACAATTTTAACTTGATTTCTCTTTGATCGTATGCTTGGTTTCAAGCTATATGGGATCGGTGTGGTATCTTGATAGTGGTGTGTCTTTCCATATGACGGGAGACAAGGAGTTGTTTAGTGACTTGGAGAAGAAGGACCTTCAGATGCATATAGAGATGGGCGACGATGGTCGATACAATGCGACCAGCATTGGGACCATGAAAGGGATTCCGGTAATCCATTCTTGTTGATAGATGTTATGCATGTTCCAGGTCTGAAGAATAACTTGGTATCGATCACAAAGTTGGAAGACAAAGGTTATGACATTGTTTTTAGCGATGGAAAAGATTTCCCGCGACATAAAACAACAGGTCAAACCAAGAGGATAGGGATTCAAGTTAAGAATCTCTATAAGCTGGAGGTAGATGGCTACGCTGCAATGGTGGGCAAAGCAAAAGAAGTGGTGAGCTGGGATGAGGGAAAATTATGGAAGAGGAGATTGGGCCATCTTCACCATGGCGCTTTGAAGATTTTGCAATAGATTTCTACTGCACTTCCCAAGGGTACTCTTGCGTAGTCAGATCAGTGCAAGGGATGTACTATGGATAAGTTTGTGAATACCACCTTTCATGAGAAGGAGAACCGTGCTTCCGTGATCCTGGAGAGAATTCACACAGACGTGTGTGGACCTTTCTCGGTTGCTTCAACAACAAAACATAGGTATTATGTTATATTTGTTGATGACTATTCTCGTAGATGCTAGATCTTCTTCATGCAGAAGAAGAGCGAAACATTTTCAAAGTTATGTGAGTTTAAAGCATTGGTGGATAAGGAGTCGTGGAAGCAAGTGAAAGCTATACGGAGCGATAATGGTGGTGAATACATCTCAGGTGAATTCAAATATTTCTGTAGCAAATAAGAAATTCGAAGAGAACTCATAGCGCCTCATAACCCACAGCAGAATGGAGTTGCGGAGAGGAAGAACAAAACGATCGTGGGTGTTGCACGAGCTATGCTTGAGAGGGAGCTAGACTTGCATGCAGTGAAGGAACTGCCTGTTCCGAAAGATGAGCCTCCAGATGTGGATCAGCCACAAGAGGAGATTCATGGAGTGGAGGAGTCCACTCATGCAAAACCAAACATCAAACAAGGCAGAAAGCGTACCACAGAAGCTGAAAGACTGAAGCTTGATGTGACACAGAATGTAGGAGTCCCTACATCACATCGCAGACAGAGACAGTCACTTGACCGATTTACTGGATACATGGCTCTTATGAGCAAGTGTATCGTGACAGAGCCATATTCCTTTGAAGAAGAAGTGCAGGAGCCCACATGGGTAGATGCCATGCTGGAGGAGTATGACTCCATTGTTAGAAACAGTGCTTCGGAGATTGTTCCAAGGCTGGTGGGAAAATCAGTTGTAGGATCAAGATGGATCTATAAGGTATAGAAAGCTATTGATGGGAGCGTCGAGAAGTATAAGGCAAGATTTGTTGCCCGGGGCTTCTCACAGATCGAGGGGATTGATTATGAAGAAACCTTTTCACCTGTCACACGGTATTCTTCCATAAGGACCATCCTTTCTCTCTTAGCGCAGATGGGTTGGCACATTCATCAGATGGATGTGAAGATTGTGTTCCTTAATGGGATCATTGAGGAAGAAGTGTACATTGAGCAGCATGAAGGATTTGAGATCTTCAGCAGCAATTCGCATGTGTGCAGGCTCAAAAGAGCGTTGTATGGGCTGAAGCAAGCACCTCGTGCTTGGTACACACAGATCGAAAACTATTTCACTGGACTTGGCTTCACCAAGAGTGAGGCGGATGCAAACCTATACCAAATTGTGGTGGAGGGTAAGCTTTTAATCATTGCTCTTTATGTTGATGATTTAATACTAATGGGTGATGAGAAGTTGATACGCTCATGCAAGGCAGATCTTGCAAAGGAGTTTGAGATGAAGGATTTGGGCCTCCTTCATTATTTCCTAGGATTGGAAATATGGCAGCGGGAAGGTGAACTATTTGTGTCTCAAGGTAAATATGCCCGGGAGACACTGGAGAAGTTTCACATGCAAGGCTACAAGCCTATCGACACTCCTGTTCCAGGAAATTGGAGGAAAGATGATGCTACATCGATAGAGGTAGTGGATGCAACTGTTTATCGACAGTTGGTGGGTTCGCTCATGTATTTAGTTAATACAAGACCGGACATATGCTATGCAGTGAACCAACTTTCACAAGCGATGGTTAAGCCTACCAAGCTCTTTTGAAAGGCAGGCAAGCATGTCCTGAGATATCTCAGGGGCACATATGAGTATGGCTTATGGTACAGACAGATGGATGAGGTGAAGTTGCATGGCTTCACGGATGCAGATTGGGCAGGCAACCCAACAAACAGAAAGAGCACATCAGGAGGGATTTTCAGTATCGGATCTACGACAGTTTCTTGGTACAGCAGGAAACAAATATCTATGGCACTTAGTTCAGTAGAAGCATAATACATGGCAGCAAGTCAAGCTGCATGTGAGGCTATCTGGATGAGGAAGATCCTGGTTGGTTTGTTCGGTTCACATTTAGATCCTACAATGATACATTGTGATAATCAGAGTTGCATTAAACTCTCGATTTATCCTGTGTTTCATGATAGATCTAAACATATTGATATTTGGTATCATCATATTAGAGATTGTGTGCAGCGGAAGATCATGTTGCTTCAATACATTCCTACGAAAGATCAGGATGCAGATATTCTGACGAAGGCGCTCACAAGGAGAAAATTCGAATACCATAGAGGTAGGATCGGGGTGAAGGATAATCCCTATCTTGTTGAGAGGGAGTGTTGAGATTCAACAAGATGATGAGCTTAGTGAAAAGAGCCACCTTCACTAAGTGGGCCCGTTGTGCCATTTTTGGCGCAAGTCTATTTTTAGACATGGTGATCATATTTCGTGTTGCGGTGATGCCATTTGTGGATGGTTGGTCAAGTTGGAAAAATAGATGAAATTATATTTTTAGAATATTGGGCGAAGTCTATTTATAGATCGTCGATCTAAAAATAGAAGTGTCGATTATTATTAGCTCTTAATAATAATCCAACAATAAACATCAACTTATTCTCTTGGAGCACTTAGTTTTAGTGCACAGATTTGGAAAATCAGTGGGCTGAAGGAATTACGCAATTCCTAGGGTTTACTGGTGATTCATGCATGGAGGACTCAGTTAGAACTGAAGTGGAAAAGTTATGACAAAGTTGGAACAATAGTTCATGGAGTTGTATTCAGTTTAACTCAGTTAATGGAGTTAAACTCAGTTGAGCTAGTTGTATCTAGTCTAACTGAATGATACACTAGTGAGAGTGGAGTGAATTAATTAGTTAATTAATTCACAAATAATAATTCATTAATCAACTGAACAATACAACAGTTAACTACAGTGCATGTCAGTTCCAGTGGAGACCCAGTGGAGAGATAGGTGAAAGGGCAAGATGGACTATCTATTGTGACTATAGTGATGCATTGATTGCACCACACACACATTGGAGTTGCCAATGAGGATTGCGTAGTGCAAGCAAGGAAATTCGAATTCATTCAGAGCTATTCTTCAGCAGGGATTGTGCAGTGGAGGCAGGCTATCAGGGGGCAAGAAATCGGTGCATGGATTTGCAGATTTCTTCTGATTAGTGTGTGATGATTGATTGCACTGAGAGCTTGATGTACTAAGCTTTGTATGAGATTGTTACATGATCTCCATGATACATAATATATGATAGTTCGGGTTATTCAGCTTCAAGCTTTCCCATTAAACAATTGTGTTATGCGCGATATTTTTTATTGCTTCATGTGTTTGGAATTGATTTTAATTTCAGCAAAAGAATAACAGTGGAAGGATTCTGTATTTTGCAAGAAGTTAAATATTGTGAGATCAGGGGAATCGGGATATATACATGCATCTTGTATATAAGTTCTACATATATAATAGCCACAGGTCAAGAAACTAAACCTTCTGATGATGATAAAGTTCCTAAATGGGAAAATAAACAAGATCAAGCACAAGGGTTGATAGGAATGTCCATTGCTCAAGATCTTCGATTTCACATCCTTGACATTGACACCCCTGATAAAGCCCTGGAAAAGCTAAATACTATTTTTGGCATTAAAAATCAAATCAGGGCCCACCATCTTGAAAATGAGTTGCTTACTTTCGACCCCAATAATTTCTCCTCTATTGAAGATTTTTTGTCCAAATTCAAGACCCTTAGACTTCTTTTAGAAGGGTGTAAGGTCAAAAAGGAATATGGTAGCCTCATCTATTGCATTCTTGCTAAGCTTGGTCCTGCATACTCTGCATTTGTTTTCGCCTTCCATTCCACTAGAGAAGCCATCATCTCTTCAGGAACCACCTACAAGAATCCCTCTTTTGATTCCTTTTGTGATTCTTTGATAAGAGAACAAGAAAAACTCTTACACCTTGGTCTTATCAATTCTGGAAACGCTTCTAAGAAAGCCTTACTAGCCCAACAACAATCATATCAAAATAATCCCAAGAAGCAGTATCCTAAAAAGTATGGTCCTAAACCAAACAAGGGTCCTAAGCAATTTCAGCCGCAAACTGAAAAATCAAATCACCAAAATGATAAAGCAAATAAAAACAAAGGGAAGAAGACCGATAGACATTGCAATTTTTGTAATCGTGATGGCCATATAGAGTCCAAATGTTTTAAGAAGATGGAAGCCTTAGAAGTAGCAATGAAGAAGCACAACATCAATTTGGAGCACTCTTCACCTTCATCTTTAGGAATGGCACTTTCTACTTGTGGTTGTCAAGCATCAAGATCTGGTTATGCATTAAATGTATCTTCTTCTTCTCCTTCTCATGAGTGGATCATTGATTCTGGAGCTTCTTACCACATGGCCAAAAATAAAGCCATGTTTTCTTCTTTAAATGATTGTAACACCAAACATATTTATGTTGGTGATGATAGATCTCTTAGTGTTGTAGGATCTAGAACCATTCATCTAGATAATGGTTAGTTTAATGATGTACTATGTGTTCCTACCTTGTCATGCAACCTTCTATCTGTTTATTAGATAACTCATTCAGGTGAAGGGAAAATAGTAGAATTCTCACCTCATGATGTTGTAATCAAGGACCTCAAAGATCCTAAACATATTTTAGCTACTGGCATTGCTGATGATTCCACAAGGTTGTATAAGTTTGACAACTTTGGGTCATCATCTCTTCCCTCCATTTTTGTTGCTGATAATGATGAAGTGAGCAAACTTTGGCATGAGTGATTTGGTCACTTAAACTATCGCTCTCTTCAAAATCTATGTAAGGAAAATATGGTGGCGGACCTTCCTATGGTATCTTGCCGAGATGGTATTTGCTATGGATGTGTACTCGAAAAACATCATCAGGATAGTTTTGACAAACGTGCCTCTTGGCATGCTTCAGCCCCTTTGCAGCTTGTGCACAGTGATTTATGTGGTCCACTTCCTATTGTTTCTTTCTCTGGTTGCAAGAACTTCTTAACTTTCATTGATGATTTTTCTAGACGCACTTGGGTATACTTCTTAAAACTCAAGAGTGAAGTTTTTAACATGTTCTTGGCCTTTAAGGCCTTTGTTGAGAAACAATCTGGACATCAAATTCTTAAGTTAAGATCATACAATGGAGGAGAATATGTTAACAACAAATTTATCAACTTCTGCACTGAGCATGGCATTCAATTGCAACATACTGTTCCATATACTCCACAACAAAATGGTGTAGCTGAAAGGAAGAATCACACCTTAAAAGAAATGGCTAATTGTATGCTTCAATCTAAAGGACTTGGTATCAATTTTTGGGCAGAAGCCATTAACTGTGCAAATTACATAGTAAATCACACTCCTACTAAGGTTTTAAAGAATATAACTCCAGAAGAAGCTTGGAGCTCAATCAAACCAAATGTAAGTCACTTTCGTGTTTTTGGAAGTGATGCTTGGGCCCATATTCCAGATGCAAAACATAAAGCCTTAGAACCTAAGAGTGAAAAATGTATTTTTGTTGGATATTCTAAAGATGTCAAAGGATATAGACTTCTTCAACCAAAATCCAAAAATATAATCATTAGAAGAGATGTAAAGTTTGATGAAAATATATCGGCCTACGAGCCTAGTTCGGCGGGTGTGCCACCTTTGGCCTGCGAGCCTGATTCGGCATATGTGCCACCTCTCTCTCTCTCTTCTATTTTTAATAGCATTCCTTCTAGTTCAGATGATGACAGCAAGGATGACAATCCTCCTCCTCTTGAAATTATTCCTTTTACTCCACCACTTCCAAGATGGGTCCGCTCCACTCGGGATGCAGCAGGTTCTCTTGTAGGTGACCCTGCCAATCGACAACATAGACGTTCTTAGTTTGAAAGAGCGTCTTCCTTATTGGCTCAAGTTCTAGAAAATCCTGATCCAGAAACCTTTGAAGAAGGCTCCAGTCATCCAGATTGGGATGAAGCTATAAATGAAGAATATCGCTCCTTATTGGCAAACAATACTTGGGATCTTGTTCCTTTTCCAAAAGGAAGAAAACTTGTTAGATGCAGATGGGTTTACAAAACAAAGTTTGGACCAGATGGAAAAGTGGATAGACATAAAGCTCGTCTTGTCGCTAAAGGATTTTCACAAGTTGAAGGCATTGACTATACTGAAACCTTCTCCCCTGTTTCCAAAATGAATTTTATCCGCCTTGTTCTTTCCCTTGCTGCCTCCTTTAAATGGGAAGTCCATCATATGGATGTTAAATCCACCTTCTTACATGGAGATTTGAATGAAGAAATCTACATGGAACAACCCCCTGGCTTCATCCAAAAAGACTCCAGCCTTGCTTGTCGCATTAGGAAGTCTCTCTATGGTCTCAAAGAAGCTCCTCGTGCTTAGTATGCCAAAATGGATAGATTTCTATTAGATAATAGCTTTTCTAGGTGTCATTCTGACAACTGTCTACACTAAGAAAGTGGGTAAGTCCTTCACCATCCTTGTTCTTTATGTTGATGATCTTATCCTTACTGGTAGTGATCCAAACCATATAAATCATGTGAAGTCTAGCCTCAAAAAGAAGTTTGAAATGACAGACTTAGGACACTTACATTATTTCCTCGGTTTGCAAGTCTTGCAATCCAAAGAAGGCATTACCCTCTCTCAGTCCAAGTATGCCTGTGATCTTCTACACCACTTTCACATGGAAGACTGTAAGCCAGACCCTTCTCCCTTTCAGTATGGATTCAAGCTTTCAGTCACTTGTACTACCCCTGAAGTTGATGCTACCTTATATCGTCAACTTGTTGGTAAACTTCTATATCTAACCCATACCCGTCCTGACCTTTCCTTTGTCGTTGGTCTTGTCGCTCGGTTTATGCACCAACCTCATGAAAGTCACTAGAAAGTAGCTAAAAGAATACTTCAATATATTCGAGGTACAGTTCAGTTCGGGATTCATTACAGTGCAGGAGCATATCCATTGTTGATTGGTTTCACTTATTCTGATTGGGCTGGTGACCCTGATGATTGAAAGTCTACTACAAGTTATGTATTGACTCTTGGATCAGGACCTATTACTTGGTCTTGTAAGAAACAAAGTGCCATCTCTCTTTCTTCAGCAGAAGCGGAGTATTGTGGTGCAGTTGAAGCCACCAAGGAAGCCATGTGGCTTTGTCAGATCCTGTCTGAATTTTCTCTTCATCAACAACATCCAACTACACTTTGGTGTGATAATTAGAGTGCCATTCAGCTATGTAAAGATTCAGTTCAGCATCAGCGTATGAAACACATTGAACTCCACATACACTTCATCAAAAATCTCATTCATGATCGCACTCTTGAAGTGCAGTACTGTCCAACCAATGATCAAGTAGCTGATATCTTTACAAAGGCTCTCACAGAAGCAAAGTTTACGAAACTTCGATCCATGCTTGGAGTTCAGGAAAGTTGTCATTAAGGGGGGATAGGCTCTAATTCCTCCTTCCTTCTCCTATTGTGTCACTTTTTTAAATCCTTCAATCCTATCCCAATTTGTTCTTAAGGGGGGATGTTCGGATATTTCGACACATAGGAAATAGGCTCCTTTTGTGTCATCTTTGTAAATCCTTCAATCCTATCCCAAGTTGTTCTTAAGGGGGGATGTTAGGATATTCTGACACATAGGAAATAGTTAAGAATAACTTAGTCTAGTGTAGAGTTAGGTAAAGTGTGTTTCTTTACCATGTACATTTGTAACTTATAATCTGACGGTCACGATTTGTAGTGATCTGAGAGTTATCTCTCTTTTTGGTATTAATGACACTTGATCCGTGGCTTAACACCCGATTGGTCCATGATATTTATTTAAAGAGCATGGAGGGTCATCTGTCCGGTAACCGTTTATGAGAGAGACATATGTAACTTTTCTTTTTATATTAATAAATTGCCCGAAGTGGCCGCGTTGGCTCAGGGCGTGGATTGTTTCCCTCTTTGAGGGTTTTAACCACATGATTATATTGGTGTACTGATTTGTGTGTTGTTTGTGAGTGGTGACCTTTGGTTCTTGATCTAAGGAAGTTACAGTGGAAATTCCTACATAATTTAGGTAGTTGATTTGTCGAAGGGTTTGGACTCATGTCTTTCAGATCAAGTAGAGTTTTTACTGCTCATTTGTCAGCTTAAGTTTTCGATCCCACATACAATGATTCATTTGGAAACACGCTCAATTTGATAAGGATGCAAAGACCCATTCAATCGTGAACCACATATATGGGACACACTCAATCTAAGACCACAAAGATGAAATTTAATTAGAGACTATTAAGACCAATTCAATCAAAGAAACCATAGATTTTAATTCAAAATCGTATTTTATAAGTCTAGAACCACTGCAACTATGGAAAATCATAGTGAAGAATCATCATAGATGTGGGATGTAGTCACCATATAAATTTTAGGTATAATCACTACAATTATGTACATAATCATCATAATATTTCCTTTGAGCGTGAATGATCACTTCATAAATTCCTTCGAGGACTATAACCTTGGTTGGAAAAGAAATGACTAGGCATAACATGTATAATATAAAATTCGTTGAAGAAGATTCAAATTACTTGGGTGTATGTATGTGGGTTTGGGGGAAAATAACATGACAAAAGTGTAGTCTAAAGAGCTCACAAATTATCTTGAAAAATAATGGAAATTTCGGCAAGAATATGACAAAATCCGACATATATTATTGAAAATTTTGGTTATAGTTGTCGAACTTCAGGATTTTTGGTGCCCCAACGGTTCTTCATGGTGCTGAATCCATTTCCACCATCAAAAAAATGATTCAAACATTCCAACATTCTGATTAAAAATAAAATTACCAGATCCTGTCCAGAAATCTACCGTCCGGGTGAATTTGTGGCGTTGGTAGACAATGCCCATGACAAAACATAGTTGTTTCTTTTAATACGAATATATCAAACTTTGTTTTTTGTTTTATCAATATATTTGTATGTGGGAGAGAATATACAAGTTTAGACTTTGAATTAATTCAATTGGTAAGCATTAAGGTATTTTTTTAGGGATTTAAGTATTATATATTTTAAATAGCTATTTTGGTTTGAAAAATTTATATGTTTAGATATGTAGGTGAATATCCAATAAAAACTTGCAATTTATTACTAAATCTTATAATTTCTAGCAAAAGTTATTAATTTAATTATACGTTATGTAAATAATAGATGATTTTTTAAAGATAAAACAACTAATTGGTGAATATGTTTTTTGAGAAATGGTAAAAAATTGCAAATTAGCAAAAGTTTGCCACAAAAAATACTCAGTTGGTACATTTTTGTTAGGGTATTGTCAGTAATTCTATATGTTGGTACCTAGTACAATTCCCATGAGGTCACCATCTATCTTACATTGGGTACCATCCTTGAAACGAAGTAAATTTTGTAGTGTGATATGAGGAAGGTTTGTCACATTTGTGCCTAAAGTGACTTGACAAGTGGTTTAAGTTGGCACATATAGTATTTAAAAATATATGAAAACGTAATATTTGTATAATAAATAGTGTAAAAAGGGAAAGAATATTAAGCATTGATGATTAGTTAATTGTATAATTAGGTCTAGCTCGAGTAGTTGAGCGGAAAATTTTTATCCTCCGCACTTGCTTTCAAATTGCACTACTTGTTTGATCTTTGTGTGCCACTTGTTAATTAGGGATAGCAAGGTACTAATGATCTCATTATCACTTATATTGTCTTTCATTTTGATATTATGAGTTGTAAATTATTTTGGACTTGCTTTATTATCTCTAGGATTCCCTAAAGATACTACACCCCCAAACTTCACACCTATATAAACTAACATGAGTGACAAGTGTTGAAGAATGTAACTAGTTTAAGTATTCATAATTGTTGTTGTACTCATTTCAATATGTATCATATACAACAAACAACAGAAGAAAGGAAAAAGTTATTATTTTGAAAGCATGGGTTTCATGGTCATAATTGATGGTCTTCTAGGTAAAATCATGTTCTTCATGCTTCTAAGGTTTGTTAGATCTTAGGATTTATTGTCACGAGTCAAATAAGTTAGCATCATGTTTTTAAGACCCTTTCGGGAAAAATTTATTTGGAAAAAGAGTTAATTTAGTCTATAAAGTCCTAGAAACTCCAAAAGTACAAGTCGGCCCTAGTAGCAACAAGTCAGCTTTAAGAAGGAAATTTGACCCCTTGAGAAGCCTATATAAAAGAGCAGTTCAACCTCATTTGCGAATCACTCACCACCAATTTTAATCACACAAGAAGAAGTTTGATCTTTAGTTGGGAAGCAAGAGAAATGAAGAGCGGAGGTCTAGGAGGTAAGAAGAATCCAAGGAGGAAGAAAAATATTTTTTTTTTGGCTCTATCTCTCACACACATGTGAAATTTAAGATTTCTACAAATTTTTGAGAGGGTCGAAATTGCAAGTTCGAGTTGCAATAGGACGAAGTACAATATCTCGTTGCTAGAAGGAATAATACTATATCTTTACCTCGTTGACCTTAGGAAGATTTGTCTTGCTCTATGAAGGTCTCAGGAGGCAGTTGGATTAGGGTTTTTGTAGCAGTTTCAAGGTTGAATTTACAGGGTCAAAGTTGCAGTATTGAATTCGGCAGGTTGAAGTTGTAGTCTGAAGCTTGTTGGTGCAAAATTAAGGAAGGACTTGTTGGAAGGGTTGACTTGGTACTTGGAGGAGGACTTGGTCTAGGACTTGGGTCTTTGTATCTCATTTGAAGCAGATTTTATAAGAAGAGAATAGTTTTTTTTTTTTTTTTTTAATTTCCCCTTGGAGGGGTTTTTCCTTGGTTGAGAACCTAATTTATGTATCCTCTGTTGTTGTTGTTTCTGCTCTTGATATTTCTTTGATGAAAAAATCTAAATAGAAAACATAAGAAAACTAACTAAGTTCACATGCAAGTATTAAGGTTAAGGAAAATTGAATTAATAAGTTGCCACTTTGCATTTTCCAACATGGTTTCAGAGCTAAGGTGAATAAGAAGGTAGCTGGAAGGATCATTTTGTGGACACAAAGAAGGGTTTTCTTATCAAGGGGAAGGAAAAAGGAGACCTATTAATTTGGAAGGAGGGTTTCTACATTTAAGAAGGTCAAGTCTACTTCAAGCTCTCATCAAAGGAATGCATGATAGAAAGGTTACAAAGAGATCCATTTGGAAGGTATGAAAACATTAAGGGATATGGGTATAATTATCTCCCTTGGAAGTTGTTGTTGGAGGAATCCTAGGAACATATTTCAAGGACATTAGTAAAGTTTCTTCAAGGGTCCTCAAGGCATCAAGAAAGGTTGAATACATCTTGAAGGAGGAAGAGAATCTTGGCTATCAAGTAAGTATCATGTTATTACTCATTGTCTATATCTATAGTTCATATGGGTTCTTTCTACAAGGAGAGAAATAAGCTCATTGGAGCATCAAATTACCTAGCATGGAAGAAAATAATTGACCCAGCACTTACTAAACATGAGGTAATGGAAAATGTTACTGGGAAATTACAGAACCTAGAAAAGACAAGACTCAAGAACTAACAACGTACAAGAAAGGGGAAGTAAGGGCTCAAAGGATCATAGTTGAATCCATTAAGGATCCTCTTGTTCCATTTGTTGCGAATTTGAAAACTTCCAAGGCCATGTATGATAACCTAGTGAACTTGTACTATGTAAGTACATTAGGACAAAATATATCTTTGTGAAATAAGCTATATAAAATCAAGAAATCAAAGGATGAGGACATGGCATCTTTTCTCATGAAAATATCTTAATTAACAGACCATTCGTAGGGGCTTAGAGAATCAATTTATGATTAAGAAATGACCATCTGTGTATTGAATGCATTACTACCAGAATGAAGTATCTTAGCAACATGCATCTACACTAAGAAAGTGACTAGGAGTTCATAAATTTTTCTCAAAATTGAAAGTTATAGGATTGGGTTGAAACTAGGATGGTTGCGTAGATCTCGTCTTTCTGATTCCAGGGCCATGAACAGTTCGAAAAATCGATGTCGTATGAGGGAGATATCGTGTTCTGATCGATTTCCCAAACAGCTAAATTTTGCAACAGGTTTGACTAGGATGCCCAATTAGCATGGAGGGTGCACAGTCATAAAAAAGGAATATTCTGAAGAATATTCCTTTTCTCAGAGCCAGTCAGAGGATGACAAGTGGTGTGATTTCATTCGTTGGATGGTTGTACGTTATTTTTTTTATCCAATGGAAGGATGACACGTGGCCAGCCTTGAGGCCTCCGCGTGTCCCCTGAATGGTGTAATAAAATTTTATGGAGGTTGTCGGGCTCGACCCTGCAACCTCCCGTAGAGCATCCACCCACCACAACCATTTGCGCTACGCTTGAGTCTTAAAAATCATAGTGCAAAGGTTCTATTTCAAGGTTATGGTAAAATGGAGTGGGGTTTGGGGACCATCGGCGGTCCCAACCCGCCAGCGGCCCCATAGAGAATTCACATGTAACAATTACAATATATGTTAACTTCGACAGTTTGAAACCCGTGACATCAAACATAATTGCAACCACCACCGTTGAAACCTTATCACATGCGATCTTCGCGTGGTTTAGACCTTATCGCCGATGATTTCATAACTCCGATGTTAATGTTTATAAACCTTGTCACATGGCGGGGTTTCATGTAATATTTGCTCCGACAGTTACGTTAACTCTGTTTCAAAACTCCGGTTTCAATGCGATAACCCACAGTTTAAGCAGAGTTCTGCTCTACATTTATTGTAACTGTGGGTTTTGGGGGTTGGGATGTGGCCACCCCCTACCCTTAGAATTTACCATTATGGTTAGTGCTAGCGGGAAAGATAGCGCGCTCCTAAATTTGTGTGTTTTGGCCCAATGTAACTGTGCTATGCCTACCAAAATTATGGAGTTTTTCTAGGAGTTATTTGGTGATTGTGTACTGTGTACTTAGATGACATATTGATTTTAAGCAAAAAAAGATAAGAATATGTCTTGCATGTGAATAGAGTGCTTGATGTTTTGAGAAAAGCGAAATTGTTTCTTAAGATGTCAAAGTGTGAGTTTGGAAAGACTTCTTTGGTTTATTTGGGACACATCGTAGGAGGAGGCAAATTGAGAATTGATCCCTCTAAAGTGGAAGCCATTGTGAATTGGCCCACTCCCAAAACAGTAACCGAGGTAAGAAGTTTCTTAGGTGCAGCTCAGTATTGGAGAAATTTTATTGCTAACTTTTCTGCCATCACAGCTCCTATCCATGCAGTGACAACTGTGAAGAAAGGCTTCCAATGGGGTAGAAAACAACAACAAGCTTTCAAAGCTTTAAAAGACAAGATCAGTTTAGATCCAGTCCTTGTATTACCAAATTTGAGACAACCATTCGAGACACAAACTGATGCTAGTGATTATGCCATGGGCGCAGTTTTTTTGCAACATGGTAAGCCTATCGCTTTTCATTCTGAAACATTCAATGGTGTTGTAACTAATTATCCTACATATGACAAATAATTATATGCATTGGTACAAAGCGTCAAGAATTGGAAACACTACTTGATGGGTATAGAGACCATTATACATACCGATCACCAACCATTATAGTACTTGCAGTTGCAAACAAAATTGCATCAATCACGACATTTCAGGTGGATAGGATTTCTTCAACAATTTCACTTGGTTATAAGGTACAAGAAAGTTATTTTCAATAAAGTTGTTGATATGCTTTCAATACCAATTATTAGTGCATCTACTTACTAAAAAATGATTCTATTGTACATGAGAGTTACATAGAACAATATGCACATGATGTTGATTTTCAAGATGTGTATGCTAGTTTGAGAGAAGGGAATCAAGTTGGAGAAAATGATTATCACATGCATAACAATTTGTTGTTTCATTTGGGCAAACTATGTATACCACAAGGAGAGAGGCTAAGTTTCATGAGGGAAGCTCATTCATCTCTTATTGTTGGACACTTTGGGGTAAGCAAAACAATGGTGTATCTACAAAGGTATTGCTATAGGCCTTGCATGATAGATAGTGTGTCACGTTTTATAAGAGTTTTTTCTATGTGTGCAACAAGCAAGCCTAATAATAGGAAGGTTGGGTTGTACACGCCACTATCGGTACCATCAAGGCCATGGGAGAGTGTCTCCATGGAATTTGTTGGAGGTCTACCTGTGTCAAGAAAACATCATGATTATCTTTATGTAGTTATGGATAGATTCAGTAAAATGTGTATACTTATGCCATGTAAGAAAACCATAACGGTTGAACTTTATTTTCAACATGTATGGGTTCATTATGGATTGCCTACTTTTATTGTTAGCGACATGGATTCCAGGTTCATTGGGAATTTTTGGTCCAATATTTGGAGTATAATGGACACAAAGTTGAAAAAGAGTACTACTTTTCATTCGAAAAGTAATGGACAAACCGAGGTGGTGAATAGAACTGTTGTGTATCTATTGAGAGAATATTGCAACAAACATCCTAAGTTGTGGGATGAGCAACTGCATTACATTCAACATGCTTACAACCGGGAAAAGCACTCTCCTACAAATACATCACCTTTTGAAGTATGCTTTGGGTATTTGCCAAAATCGCCATTAGAATTCATCTTTGAGAAGGATGTTGAAATCGATGGGCATAGTGATATTGACAAGGCTTGAAAGTTCATTGAGAAAATTCAGATTATACATCAACAAATTCAAGAACAACTTGACAAAATTCAAAGCAAATATAAGGAGAGGCATGAAAAACATAGAGTTGATCACAAGTTTAAAGAAGGATATGAGGTATGGTTGCACATAAGCAAAGAAATAATGTGAGGGGAAGGTAAAAAGCTCAAACCCATTCGTTATGGTCCATTCAAGATCATAAAGCAAGTTGGTAACAATGCATTTCAACTTGACTTGCCTTCATATATGCTAATGTATTCAATTGTCAATGTTGAAAAATTACGTTTGTATGAGCCACCTTTGATCAATGATCAAGGAAGTGATGTTCATCTACCTTCTATTGAATATTTCTCACTAGAATTTCTAGATGAGCTCAAGGAAGATACAATTCTTGACACAAGAGCATCCAAGAGGGGAAGTGTTGACTACCTTCGAGTGGAGCTCAAAGGCAATAAGCCAAGCAAGGCAAAGTGGATGGAAGTTGGAAAGGTGAGGTAGTTGTACCCTCATCTACTTATCATGTAATCAAAGTATTTTGGGGTCCAAAAGCTTCCCAATGGGGAGGTGTGATCAGGAGTTCATAAATTTTGCTCAAAATTGAAAGTTACAGGATTGGTTTGAAACCAGGATGGTTGCGTAGATCTTGTATTTCTGATTACAACACCGTGAACAGTTCGAAAAACCGATGTCGTATGAGGGATATATCACATTCTGATCAATTTCTTAAATAGCTAAAGTTTGCAACATGTTTGATTGGGATGCCCAGTCAGCATGGAGGGTGAATAGTCAGCAAAAAAATAATATTCCAAAGAATATTCCTTTTCTCAGATCCAGTCAGAGGATGATAAGTGGCATGATTTTATTCATTCGATGGTTGTATGTTATTTTTTTTAATCCAATGGAAGGGTGATACGTGGCCAGCTCTGAGGCCACCACATGTCCCCTGAACAGTGTAATAAAATTTTATGGAGGTCATCGGGCTCGACCCCGAAACCTCCCATAGAGCATCCACCTGCCACAACCGTCTGTGCTACGCTTGAGTCTTAATAATCATAGTGCAAAGGTTTTATTTGAAGGTTATGGTAAAATGGAGCGGGGGTTGGGGACCGTCGCGTCCCAACTCGCCGGCAGCCACATAGAGCATTCACATGTAACAATTACAATATATGTTAACTCCAATAGTTTGAAACCCATGACATCAAACATAACCGAAACCACCATCATTGAAACCTTATCACATGCGATCTCCATGCGGTTTAGACCTTATCGCATGGAGGGGTTTCATGCAATATTTGCTCCGACATTTACGTTAACTCTGTTTAAAAGCTCTGGTTTCAATGTGATAACCCACAGTTTAAGCGGAGTTCCGCTCTACATTTATTGTAACTGTTGGTTTCGGGGGTTGGAATGTGGCCACCCCTACCCTTAGAATTTACCATTACGGTTAGTGCTGGCGGGAAAGATAATGCGCTCCTAAATTTGTGGGTTTTGGCCAAATGTAACTGCAGTTAAGGGCAGTTTACCAAAATTAGTGGAGTTTTTCTAGGAGTTACTGGGCAAATGACTTGGAGGGTCAATTTTTGCCCAATATGAGTGAATGAAGAGTCAATCGAGACTAATTGGAGCATTATGGAGCCATTGGTGCAAAGAAAACAACCATTAGAGGCCCGTAAACACATGTATTTGCAAAATTTAGATCATAATGAAAGATGGACATGCCATTGGGAGCTAGACCAGCAGATGTAGCCCAGGAGGGGTGAACTTCTTCATCATGCCTACTATGTAAATGTTATGTGTGGTTTTATTTCTCTTTTATACACTATTGTTCAATGTTATTTTCTCTTATTTCATGCTTCTAATTTACTAAAATCACTTATATTTCATGGTTAAAATTCTCAATCCTTAAGAAAACTATGGAGACAAGTATGCACATGTTTTATAACTGAAAAGACACTTAGCACAAAAAACTAATATTGTTCTTTCAGATCAGAAAGATTCAACTCCTTTTGATGATTTGTGGCTTAATGCATTATGGAAGAATCAAGGTAAAAGATGGCATTGGATCAGATGAGCATTCTTAAGCATTTCTAGCTAGAGTCAAGAAGTTGAAGAAGGAAAAGTTTGGAAATTCCAAGAAGAAATATATGTCCAAGGTTCAATGCTTTAAGTGAAATTAGTTTGAACCCTTTAAGAGGGACTGTCCAAGCCAACAAAACGATAAGAGAAAGGAAGGTGAAGCTCATGTAGCTAAGGTCATGGGAGAACCTGAGAAGAAGCTGAAGAAAGAAGATGTGAAGGATATTTACTATTAAAGAAGGCACTTTATTTGTCAGGTTCCTTATAAATATGTAATATTCCAAAAATTTAGCCTTCAAGGTAAATGGAATATTATATTTTCTTTATCACTCGGTAGGTGAATAAGTGGGTGAGAAGGCCCATAAGTCTCTTGAGCCGCAATAAAAACACTTCAAGTGTGAAAGGAGACCTTTGTAGTAGCTAAATAAAGCTCCTCCATGTGTGAACAGGGTTTGGATCATGTTGATTCAGTCAACTTTGACCAAGTCAATAGCACTGTTAAGAAGGAGTGGAGATTAATTAGAAAATAACGCAATTTTGGAGGGAGGTGGACCTCATGAAGGAAATGACCTAATTGAGTTGGGCCAAGGACATGCAAGCTCAAATTCTACTTAAGGAAGAGGATGGAAGCCATTTGAGATCATGTTTTGAGATTATTATTTGATATTGGTATGCTTAGAATATTACTTCCTCTTGCTGTTTAGCAGCGTTGCAGTGCAGTTTAGCACCGGGTGTTCCCGAGAGGGAATCCCACCTCTTCCCTTGAGAGGCCTCTTGGGAGAGCATTGCACTGTATTGCTCCACATCTAGGATTGAGTCCAAGCATCAATCTTCAGCTACAACGTTATTTCTGCAGCAGTATAACGTTGTGTTGCAGGGTGTTGCAGTGGAGGATTGATAACACCACTTCCTGGTCTGTTTCTCAGTAGAGGGAGCTTTCCTTCTCTTGAGAGATCAGATAGGAGGATTTTTGGGCTCATTTCACATCTTGGCACTTGGTCAAATTATTCCTCCTCTCCTAAAGTGTAGTCCCTTGTAGGAACTATGTTATTTTTCATAGAGTTGCAGCAGCAGGGTTTAAGCCCTTGTTTTTGAGCTAGTTTCCTAGGGAAAGGGCCAAACATTCTCTCGGAAAGATAGAAGAAGGGATTCTCATCCCTCTATTGTATTATTCAGCCATATGTATGTAGTGTTTCAGAAGTCCGTGTTATTTCAAAGCTGAATATTCAGATCATCTCTTTTGTACTCAAGCTTTCAAGAAACCCTTGCCGGGTTACCTATATAATGTATTAAGGAGGCCAAATCTCTATTTTCTTAGCATATTGTTCAATAAATTTCCATATCTATGATTTTCTACCATAATGTTACATAAACCCTCATAGAATAATTCTATCTAGTGCTTCAGAAATTCTGCATAGATCAAGTCATGGGGTTTGGGCATTTTTAAGCCAATTTGAGGCCGGGAGATCTGTTTAACTTAGTAAAAGGGATTTTTTTTTTCTGATTCCCTTTTATATATGAGGGCCAATATATATATTCTAAGGGATATAAGTGTTATTTTCCCTTGTTACAGCGTAAATCTCTGTGAATAAATTTTTTATGGTCTAATTACTGTATTTTCCCCACTTGGGATGATGTAGAGGAGCTCATTTTTGCTGCTGTTACATTCATTTGATGAACAGGGTGATTTATCACCGCTATTTCCAGCTTTGTGTTCATGTATTGCTGCATATCTATTTTGGGATATTACAGTGGTATGAGAGCATAATCTTGGCTCAGCCTGTGGATCTCAGCCATTATCCTATCAAGAGAAGAAGGAGAAGGGAAGATGTACAGAAAAGAGAAGACTACATTATGTGGAGGAAGGAAGGAGGAGCGGATCTAAAATATTCTTCCTAAATCTATGTAGAGAATTAAAGAAGATCTAAAGAAAATGAGAAGGGAGATGGAATCTCCAGAGACGTTTGGATCTAGAGCCAAATCTAGATTTGTACATGATAGGTGTGAGCATGCAGCTACACCCTATTATGCACAGCGCAGTCAAATGTACAGATCTATCATGAGAGAGATGAAGGAAGGAGGAATGCCTAAGAGGGAAACTCTTAGTGATTTTCTGTAGGAGTATGAATCTCAAACTGAGAAGTTTAGAGATCATATCACTTTCCAAGAGTTTTGCAAGATCAAGGTGGAGAGGAGCAGGCAGCATGATATGGATAGATTTTCTCTATCTACTTTTGATGGATCACAAATATGTTCAGCCAAAGCTTGGGTGGAGGAGCTACACACCTATTTACAGCAGCACCAAGTTTCTGAAGATGAAGCCATCAGGGTTACAGCGCTGCACTTTGAAGGTAAGGCCTATGCTTGGTGGATATTTGAGTCATTTTCATTAAAAAATGCCAATATTTCTTCTTATGCAAGGTTCAATATGAGATTATTGGAGAGGTTTGATGGAAAAAATTCTAAAACACTCTTGGTAGAGCAAAACAAAACAAAACAAAACAATCAAAACTTGTGCATGGGTTGGAAGAACGTATAAACTCAAATCCACTTTAGAAAATTGTTGGAGAAGCTCACATCTTTCATAACACTTTGCTGGATGCAAGGTCTCTGTCTCATATCTTTGGACAAGAGGGCATGCAGGTTCCCTTTTCAAAAGAGGATCCTCTTATTGAGTAGGTGACTCCCATTCATATTGAAGAGGAAGAGAAGGATTGGGGCAACAACGCTGTCACATCTAGAGCATATCTAGTCCCTCATACAGAGGAAGGAGGAGCACATGCTCCAACAGGAGGAATTCTTGTGTCATTGCAAGAGATTCCCCAAGATCTCACATATGGAGGACAAAGCACAATCAATGAGCAACATGATTGTGAGATTCTACAGATGAAAGGAGAAGGTAGGGAGGAAGGTCAACATCACTTAATGAGGAGCACACACCCCTATCTATTTCAGAGATCTAGGGCAAAGGAGAGGCAGACTGATTTACATTGTGAGGGCAAGGGCAAAGTTTCCCAACCATATGTAATGTCTACTCTTGACATTGATGTCTCATTACATGGAGGCATTCCAACTGGGAGGCCACCAAATCTGGATTTGGTAAGAGACATCTTGCCATTTTTATCATCACTCTTAGATTCCGGAGGGGTGAAGGCTTTGGAGGAGTATAGTACAACGCAGAGAGTTTGGGATAGTCCCAAGGAGGAGGGAGACATTCTCCCATTTTCAACATTACCCACTCTCACTACATATACTGCGCTGATAGAAGTTGCTGCAGTGATGGAGGATGGCACCTTCATGGTGCAAGGGAGTTGCTCCATGGATTTGGAGAAACAGAGGGTACTTCCTTCGAGGAAGGAATCCTCCATACATTGGAGTAGATGGAGGCCACTCATGCTTGCATTGGCCAAGATTAAGAGGTTCTTTTTGGATGGGAGCTTCTCATGGGAGGCCAAATTCCAAATATCACTACTTCTATTTGAGCATGAGCAGCTGCATGATGAGCATGGCAACATTTTGGAGTATGACTTTGGAATGGGGGATGTCAAAGGAGAAGACAACATCATGTGAGGAGCTTCACATTTCAGATGTTCAGCGCTATCTCTTAGGAGGATTGATCCATATTGGAGGTCTCAACTCTTGGTAGAGTACGCCAAGGATCTTGGTGCTTGCATGATTCTTGATGACCTGGATGGAGATGATAGATATAGAGAGGATGATGTGGTCATCTACTCTTATGGCAGAGTCTTCTTGACTAGAGTTTCTGAGCTCAAGGGAGAAGCTGCTACATGCAGCACATGAGAACTTCCCTTCCATGCACTTTGATGCATATCTTTCTTTGGCAGAGGAGTTCATTTGGGAGGGCATCCAACATGATATATTTCAGCATATGGAGAGATGCATAGCCCGGATAATGATAGAGAGGATGTCACAGCCACTTTCCTACTCTTTGGAGGTGAGGGAGAATTTCCGGTTGAGCCATTTCAGCTCAAGCTCCCAAGCCAATGGTGGAGAAGGTATAATTTCATATTATGTTTTGTACTTCTTTACTTTATATGAGCAGCATGTTGTACCAAGGAGGATTATCCCTTCTTGCATATTGTATGATGATGTACTTGAAGCCACTTACAACATTGAGATTGGCGATTTTATTGGTGGTTTGTGGGGGAAGCCACATGATTTTTGGTGTGCACCATTGACACCACAATGTATTTGCACGCTTCTATCTTATAGAATGATTGTGGCAACAAACAAGTGGCTAGGTGAGCACTTGTTATTACTTGTTTTGATGCAGGCAAGGGATGCACTGCATTGGTTCCATGTGTGGAACTATGATCCACTCTCCCGTTGTCATATGGCAGCTTGTTTCCATTAGTTTTTGCTTCCATGTATTGCTGATATTTTTATGTTTATGGGGAGCATTGTTTGGAGAGTGCTAGATGAGTTGGAGATGCCCATTGGGAGTATGATTCTCCCTACTTTACATGATACATGTTTTAGGAGAAGCAATGGGCAACCCATGATTTCCAAACTACATCTCTTTTCTCCATGTGGGAAGAACCATCTGGAGAGTTTGAGTTTTTGGAGGAGGCAATTCATGGCTTATTTTTTTGGTGGGGTAGCTTGGGCCATTCTTGGAGGCCATGACATTTCAGCCCAAGATCAGCAACAACCCCATACTTACCATAAATGGAGAGAGAAACCATTTGGGTGGGAGGATCCAATCTCTCCATGCAGCCCCAACATTGTATGAACTGGGGGTTGAGGATCTCTTTGATGAGCTACCTAGAATGGCTCATTTCATTTGGATGATAGCATGGGTGTGGGAGTCACTCATTGGGAATGAGATTCCCCATGTTTGTCATCACTCCTACCTTGAGGAGGCCATTGGACAGAAAGGATGTTTCCACTACACCTTCCGCCTTTCTATGATGTGAGACATGTGGTTTTGCATACTTGGGAGGAAACATTGGAGGGCAAATTGCTGCAGATTATTTTGAGCAGTGGTGGGGACTATTGATGAGGAGGCCACAAGAGGAGGAGGGGAGGAATTTTTTTCTCCTCATACGGTTGCTTGAGGACAAGCAACATTTTGGAGGGGAGGACTGTAATATTCCAAAATTTAGCCTTCAAGCTAAATGGAATATTATAGTTGTTTTATCACTTGGTAGGTGAATAAGTGGGTGAGAAGGTCCATAAGTCTCTTGAGCCGCAATAAAAACACTTCAAGTGTGAAAGGAGACATTTGTAGCAGCTAAATAAAGCTCCTCCGTGTGTGAACAGGGTTTGGATCATGTTGATTCAGTCAAATTTGACCAAGTCAACAACGCTGTTAAGGAGGAGTGGAGATTAATTAGAAAATAACGCAGTTTTGGAGGGAGGTGGACCTCATGAAGGAAATGACCTAATTGAGTGGGGCCAAGGACATGCAAGCTCACATTCTACTTAATGAAAAGGATGGCAGCCATTTGAGGTCATGTTTTGAGATTATTATTTGATATTGGTCTGCTTAGACAATTGCTTCCTCTTGCTGTTTAGTAGGGTTGTTGCGCTGTATAGCACTGGGTGTTCCCGAGCGGGAATCCCACCTCTTCCCTTGAGAGGCCTCTTGGGAGAGAATTGCATTGTATTTATCCACATCCAGACTTGAGGCCAAGCATTAGTATTTAGCTACAACATTATTTCTGCAGCAGTATAACGTTGTGTTGCAGGGTGTTGCAGTGGAGGATTGATAACACCACTTCCGGGTTTGTTTCTCAGTAGAGGAAGCTTTCCTTCTGTTTAGAGATCATCTAGGAGGATTTCTGGGCTCATTTCATATCTTGGCACTTGGCCAAAGTATTCCTCATCTCCTAGAGCGCAGTCCCTTGTAGGAACTGCGTCATTTTTCATAGAGTTGCAGCAGCAGGGTTTAAGCCCTTGTTTTTGAGCTAGTTTCCTAGGGAAAGGGCCAACCCTTCTCCTGGAAAGCTAGAAGAAGGGATTCTCATCCATATATTGTATTATTCAGCCATATGTATGTAACTTTTTAGAATACTACGTTATTTCAGAACTGAATATTCAAATCTTCTCTTTTGTACTCAAGCTTTCAAGAAACCCTTGTCGGGTTACCTATATAATGTATTAAGGAGGCCAAATATCTATTTTCTTAGCATATTGTTCAATAAATTTCCAAATCTATGATTTTATACCATAATTTTGCAGAAACCCTCATAGAATAACGCGATCTAGTGCTTCATAAATTCTGCATAGATCAAGTCATGGGGTTTGGGCATTTTTAAGCCAATTTAAGGCCGAGAGATCTGTTTAACTTAGTAAAAGGGATTTGTTTCTGATTCCCTTTTACATATGAGGGCTAGTATATATATGCTAAGGGATCTAGGTGTTATTTTACCTTGTTACAGCATAAATATCTGGGAATAACATTTTTATGGTCTAATTGCTACATTTTCCCCACTTGGGATGATGTAGAGGAGCTCATTTTTGCTGATGTTACATTCATTTGATGGCTAGGTGTTCCTCTCATATTTTATGAGGTGATTTATCACAGCTATTTCCAATTTTGTGTTCATGTATTGCTACATCCCCATTTTGGGATATTACAAAAGACTAGTCTTTCCTTTAGGATAGTATGCATTTGTTGTTGTTTTTTCATAACATCATGAAGTAGCATATCTATAGTTTACTTGGCTAAGTTTCTTTGTAGAAATCATATAGTCTTTAAGAATAGAAAGATAAACTATTTTTCATTTTTATCATCCAGGCATTATCTAACATTATGTTAGAGGCGATCATTTTGTTTAGGAGGTGTTGTCACTTCACCGGATCTTTGAGGCTGAAAGAGACCAACAAAGGTAACCATAGACCAATATTTTTCCAAGTAGCTAGCCCTACTAGGTAGGAGATGGCTCTCTCCACAAGATCACAGCCAAACATGACTGGATAAATGAGATTTTATGCTAGGTATAGTAGCACTAACCTAATCCTTATCTGACCTATTCACCATCCAACACAAGGATCATAATTGTAGGGATCTGATGGGGCAAGGTAGGTAAGTAGCTTAACACATTAAGTTATTTGATGGAGTGGTTTAGACTGCTAGAGTTTCATAAAAGAGCATTAGAAACATGAATTATTTTCAATTAGAAGAAATATGAAACAAAACTGTAACTATTCCTCCAAAATAGAGCATAAGCTAATGAATTTTGTCTTTCTAACTTAGGAATCAATTACATTCAGAGATGACATGAATATGAAATCACAATACATTCACACATTTTCAAAACATAAGAAGAAACAATTTCAAATCACATTACCACAGGTATCCCATCAAAATAACCACAAATCAGTCTGTTATTTCTTGCAAAAAGTCTGATTACAATAATGTTCAATGATCAAATTCTACAACATCCAACCATTGCAATGAGAAAGGAAATAAAAGATATAGGCCAAAAACTACTTCTCCCACTCTCAGGGGTCGAATCCCTAACTTGTGGAGCTAATCCACTAAGTGCTCAAATGGAATCCTAGTGATTAGGGAGGTTAGCCAACTCATCCCTATCATTCATGAAACTGATTCACTTTGACCAAAATTACCTATTTACATGATGTATCTACCCCTAGGAACTATTGATGACATAATTACATTTACATTTGACCATTACATCAGTAAAAATTCATTGCATCCATCCATCAACTGATAAATTGTGAATATTATGGAGAAAACAGGAAACTGCAAAAAGCGCAACATGCTTGGAAAAAGTGTAGCGTGCTTGGGAAAAGGTGCAGTGTCTTTGGAAAAAGCACAACATGGCCTCCTGCAAAAGTGCAGTGTGATATTTTAGACCACTTTTGGAAGCCTTCCTAAACTCCAAATTGAGCTCATGATAGCTCGTTGGAAATATATCTTTGTCTTCTACACAATGGACCCCTCAAGCACTGAATATGATCAAATATATCCCCTCAAAAATCAATTCTCCCAAGACTGGTAAAAAATAGCAGCACGTCCCTAGGAAAAGCGCAGTGTGAAGTTGTAGGTCACTTTTGGAGGCCTTCTCGAACTCCAAATTGATCTCATTATAACTCATTGGAAAGCTCATTCTATATACTTATCATTTGACTTATTAAGAAAGTCATTTAGATACTCCATGATAGAGAAAAAATAATTTTCCCAAGAGTACTCCAAAAATACAATGACTCTCCTGTAACAACTATATTTTGGACCTTTATCCCAAATTATAACACTTCTGTATAAACTGAAGGAGTTTTTTGTTACTTGTTCTATTATTGATAAAAACCTCTTTCATTTTTGTCAAATTCATCTCCATTTGGTCAGAAACACATTTTGAAGCAAAATTTTTCATGTGTGCACTGTAAACCCTAGGCAACCCATAACTTGGAAAGGTTGATTTCTTGGAATTTGGCATTGCTTGGAAAGTGGAGAGGCCTCTTATCTCCCTCCATATGTAGTTTGCAAGGGGAAAACCCTAATAGTGAAAAAACAGAGGATGGAGGGGTTAGGAGAGGGAAATGGGGATGGGAAAAATTAGGGAAGTAGGGAAGGGTGTTAGGAAGGTTTAGGAAGTGGAATGGAAGGGAATAAGAGTAGGAAATTGTATTACAGGGAGGTATCTAGTTGCCTAGGAAAGCATAACTAGGGTGTTAGGGTTTAGGAAACAGGGCTTAGGAATGGGAAATGAGTGAGTGCATGGGTAGTGGGGAGTGAGTTAGGGTGTAGGGAGGGTGTATGGGTCATGGGGAGAGTAATTAAGTTTGTAAATTATGAACTAGGGTTTCAACTGCTTAGAACATGGCATAAAATGAAATGAAGGGTATACACCATGAAATTGAGACCACAAACTGAAAGGAGGGGCTATGGAGATGCCACTTACTTGCAAACAACTGTAGAAACCGTGAATTGATGATGAGAATATCTGCAATGAATTTTAGGGACCGTGGCTCCCTTCTGCAAAAAACGCAGCGTGTAGAGAAAAAACACAGAAAAAAAACTGGAAAAAGCGCAACACCTTTGGAAAAAGCACATCATCTTTGGAAAAAGAGCAACGTCTATGGAAAAAGCGCAACAAATGGCCCGGATTTATATTTTTTGAAGGCAAAATCAGTTTTTTTCTTGGGAGGCTGAGAGCTCGATGTTTTGAAGATGCAAATGAATGTCTTCTTGGTCTTTGGGAGCCTTTATACTTGGAGAAATGTCATTAAACAACCTTGGGACCCACCTTTCCTTTCTTGAAATTGAATTTTCATTGCTCTTTATCTTTGAATTTCTGAACTATATCATTGAACTTCATATTTTGATGGCTTAGGAACACTATTTGACTTTTTGGAACTTTGGCTTATTTGCTGATGGAAATTTGAGTGTGCAGCTACTTGGAATTTTGAAAATTTATTACAAATTAGGAAAAATAAAATTACATTTTTCTCTGAAATCATATTTACAAATAAAACTTAATGATGAAACTTATTTATTGGCACTCCTTCATTTGTTGGGATTTTATGCAATGAAATGGTGAATTGATGACCTTGGAAACCCTAAGACCTAATAGAGACTTTGACTGAATGAAACCATGATGAAAATGACTGATTATGGTGACAACTTATGACTGATGGTACACTCAGCAAAGTGGTGAAATGAGCCAACAAATTATAAAATTTTGAAAGGAGTGATATCTAACCAAAATCTGCACCAAGTGACCAAATTTTTGCATGATGACCTAATGGAATGACAAAAATTTCAGAATGGGACCCTTAACATGACATGAAATAGTTTATTTTATCACTGGTGGAAGGATGCAAATATTGACACTAACATTGGCTCCAACTAAGGGATGACAACTCCTTGGAGGTGTCAAGAACACCGTAGACCATGTGCCTATCCATTGGGAAATGGAGTCAAAAGTTGAAAACAAACTGAATATTGAAAAGCTTATCATAATAAATTGACTCAAGACTGACTCAAAACTAACTGAAAACTGATTGAAAACTGACTTGACTTTGACTATCTTATCTTTGAAAACAGCTGAAAATTAATGAAACTTTATGGCCTTCACCTCAGGCTCCAAGCTCTAGTGATTCTCCGCTTCACACTTTGTAGAAAGTTAAACTGATATTTACAATGTAATTGAGAAATCTGAAATTTGCATTAGAAAAGATAATGATTAAGGAGCCTACCATTGACCGGTCCTCCTAAGCATTCTTTTTCATTCATCTCCTTCGATATGTAATCATGTTGTCCACGAAAAGCTGAGATCTTGTATGGCCCTTTCCACAGGTTTTCAAATTTTCTGTGCTTCCCTTTTTCCTCGTTCCTTGCACCCCACTGGAGGACTACATATTCAAGCTTAAAATCATCCGCCTTGGTCTTGCGTTCACACCTTTTTTATTTTCTCATGAAGCTTTGAGGTGTTTTGAAATACCTCATCTCTTGTCTACTAAAGATGGATCATCTGATTGATCTGGCGTTGTACATCATTTTCCTCACTTCCTACTTCTTGCAAGAATTTTATGACTGAGACTGCAAGTGATGTAGGAAAAACAATGTCTACACCATAAACTAGCTGAAAAGGGGACATTCCTATAGATTTCTTACTACTCACCCTATCCACCCACAAAGCATTAACCAAACTTTTGTGCCAATTATTATTGTTTTCCTGAAGCATCTTCTTTATGATATTAATTAAAGACTTATTAGATGAATAAGCTAAACCATTACCTTGTGGATAATAGGCAGTTGAGTGCCCTAGCTTGATGTTGTACTTTTCACAGAACTCAACCATTCTCTTCGACTTGAATGTAGCAGCATTGTCAGTAATGATCTTATGAGGACAACCAAAACGAGACAAAATGTTAGACTCCAAAAAATAAATAATTACTAAATTTTTTGCTTGCCTTGTTGGGATCGCTTTGATCCATTTGGTGAAATAGTTGATGGCTGTTAAGATCCATTTATGTTGTGTAGATGATGTAGGGTGAATATCTCCTATGAATTCAAGGCCCCACTACTGAAAAGGTGCATGTACTGAAATAGGCTGCAAAGGTAATGGAAGAAGTTTTCTTTTACCTTGAAACACTTGACACTCGTGGAAACTCATCACTGTTTTGTACAAGTCTGCAAAAAGAGGTGGTCAGTAGTATCCCACCCTCAATACTTTGTTAGCCGTGGTTTTCCAAAACAGATGGCCTCTACAATCTCCCTATGGAAATCATTCATAACTTATTTTGCTTCATTTTCAACTAAACAATTCAGCAAATACCTCCTAGATCTTTCCAATAAAGGGCGTTGTCCAAAATGTAGCATTTGGAAGCTTTCAACTTAAAATACATACCCTTACTCTTAGTCATGCCTGGAGGAGGATTTAAATGATGAAGAACATATATAATGTCTGAATACCATGGAGACAAAAAAAAGATATCAGATACCTGTATAAGAGTGCCATCCTCTTCTTCATCAGACAATGTTGAAATGAGATTGATGTCTAGGGCATGTAAGTTTGACTCAGCCATGAGCTTGGCTAAGCCCTGACCTTTGATCAACTTTGTGGGCTTGATCTCGAGGTCATATTCTAACATTGCTGCTATCCACTTCCAGCTTCTACCTTCCGGATCTGACTGCATAAGAACATATTTTACTACTGCATTGGGGACATAAGCCAGAATATGTGAATGTAAAATGTATACACGGAAATTCTTCAAAGATTTTACCAAAGCCAATGATTGCTTCTCAATGATATTGTACTGAAGAGTTGCATCCCTGATGGTTCTACTGAAAAATTCTATGGGTTACTCAGTCTTATCCTTTTTCTTGCATCAAGACTACAACCAATGTGTGCTTGGAGGCAAATGAGAAAATGATAAAATCAATTGAATAATCTGGGCTGATTAAAACAGGGGTTGTGGTTAAATCAAACTTCACTGAGTTAAAAGACTTCTTGGCACCCTTGGAATAATTTACCTCATTCTATTTCTTTAACATGTTGGTCATTTCTCAAAGATTCTCAGCCAAATTTGGAATAAATCTACGTAAGAAGTTCATCTTACCATTGAAAGCTTGAATTTCTTTCTTGCTCCGCGGAAAGTCAATTTGTTGAATTGCCTCAACACGAGAAGGGTCAATCCGGATTCCATCCTTGGAGATGATGTTACCGAGAAGCTTGGCCTCCTCTATGGCAAAAAGGCTCTTTTTCGGCTTAACATAAATTCCAAATTTCCTACATTTGTGAAATACAATCTTTAAGTGAAGTGTTCATCATCAGAATGAGAGAAAACTGTCAAATAATCTAAATATACCACTAATAAAACAACTTTCTCATATGCAAAGGCTATGTCCATGGCACGCTGAAAGGTGGCCCCTATATTATTAAGTCTGAATGGCATCTTAGCATACTTAAATGTGCCCCAAGGTGTCGTGAAGGCAGTTTTATCTTGGTCTTTCTCATGCACTAAAATCTGATTGTGTCCCAAATATCCATCAAGAAGTGACATTCGGGATGCTCCAACCACTCTTTGTAGGATGTGATCCATTTTGGGAAGGGGATAATTATCCTTAAGGGACACCTTGTTCAAATTTCTAAAATAAATACAAAGCCTTACTTATTTAGTCTTCTTCCTTACCAAAACTAGATTTGATATCCAGTCGGAAAATCTGATAGGAACAATGATACCTGATTTGTAAACTCTGTTCACTTCCTTTTCAATCGAAGGCAGCAACCTCAGGTTGATCCTTCTTAGCTTTTTCCTGAAGGGCTTTTGGTCGAGCTTAATTGGAATGGTCTGCTGAATAATATTCTTATCATATACCTTCAAGTTTGCATAATCCCAAGCGAAAACATCTGGAAAATTCAGAAAGTAAATCAATGTATTTGTCTTTTACCTCAGGAGATAGAGACTTGGACAGTTTGACCATCTTTGTCTTGTCCTCTATTCCGATGTTTACATCCTCCACACCTTTCTTCGCAGGAACCAATGTTGGATTTCTTGCTGCATCATCACAATCAACAATTCTTCCAAAGGTATGAGACCTCTTGGAATATTGTTATCCTTCAACTGTAAAATATCAACCTGGGTGGCTTCGATGACTTGATCATCCTTGTCATAAACTTCAACAATGGAAGAATTCTCCAATTCTCCTTCATTCTACAGAAAATTGTTTACTTGCTTATCATCCCAAAACACTTACCAATACCACAAGTTGTGAGGAACAATGGGCTGATGTTTAACATGGATTCAATACCTGTGTTGTGAGGAACAATGGGCCGATGTTTAATATGGATTTCAAACTTCTATTGGAAAATATAGGGATCTTGAAATTACTTGTTGTTGTAGCAAGAGAATCTCGCCATGAGATCGACTTCAATGCATCATCGACAATGTGGCGTCTAATGGCAAACATCTTTAGGATATATCGTACAACATTCTTGTATACCATTCATGGATGCTTTGGCCTCCACGGTATCTCTTTGTTGGTTATCATGTACTTCATCTTTGTTTCTCAGTACAACTTTCTCAATTGTCCGAAAACTGGGATGGTGGCATAAGAGAAGTCTAGTTGCAAAGTGCCTCTCAACTTCGCTCCTCGAGATCTAGACAGCAACATACCAAACCATGGTGGTATATCAGCCACCACCACATCCATCAAGATATTCTTTGCTGGAATTTTTTCAAGGGAAACTACTAAATCCTTCATGAGACCCAAACAACGGACTCTACGTGAATCGAAGGAATACAAGTCATGGTAAGGATGAGTGATATCTGGGCCCAATTTCTCCATAATAGCTTTCGACATCAAATTGTGGGAAGCTCCAGAGTCGAGCATAACATTGTGAAGGATATTTTGGTGGATTCTTACACTCAAATAGAATGGGGGAACTTCACTATCCTCTAAATGACCGTCTATTGTTGGACCAAAGATAAGTTTAGGTTGGTCATCTTCGACATTTACTATATCAGATGAAGGATCTACTTTTAACATTTTGGCTACATGAGACTTATACTGATTGTTATTGACAAATTCAGTTAAAGGAATAGACACTTTCAATTTGGAAATTTCATTTTCTAAGTTGAAAGGAATATATTTGTCTACCTCTTTAATGATGATGTCTCTTTTATCGGCATGATCCTTTGGTGTAGCTTCTTTTTTCTGACTTTCCTTTTCTTTGCCCAGTGTGCTTGTAGATGGCTTAATAACCTTGCTCTTATTTTTAGCTGCAGGTTCTTTTCCTTTATTCTGATAACTTTGAGGACTCTACTTCGGTTGAGTATCCTTTTTTTGGAATGCCTGTTTCTGAATAGGATTTAATGGGACATATCTACCCCTCAATGAATATTGTCTCTACTATGAGCTGAGTGAATTCAAGTAGCCTCATTGATAATAATCTGATTCAACCTCCAACTCATGATCGATGGCTAATATGTGGTCTTCATCCTTGGGCACGTTAGTGTACGGTCTGATCATCTTGCCCATCGGTGATGTCTTCGGTAGGGTTTTGCATGTCTCATACTGAATAAATTTCACCATTCCGCCATTCCGCTAGGTCATTGATTCATTTGATGGTAGTAATTTTCCCCTCATGAAGCACTTGCTGATTTTCCTTTCTATGGTCTTTAGTCATTATTCACTTTTATCTCAAAATCATATCAGTAGGTCATAGGATGGGTCTCATTAGTTTCTAGGGGTCTCACCATGGTCAAATTAATGAGTCAAATGTCAATAATATCAGCAAGGTCATGAGGAAGTCAATAAATTCAAAGTCACAGCACCAGGAAGAATCAGAGAAACATTTTATTCGGTTTGATGAAATTTTCACCTCAAAACCATGTTTTGAGGTGAAAACCTGATATTTTGCCTTTATTTATGTAATTTTATATCATCATATGTAATAAGTCACAATTCAGAAGCTGTCATCTCCACAAAGTGATGTCTCTGCCTTCAAAGAAGTTTTTTGCAGCATGTTCAGCACCAGATCATCTTCAAAGTAGATCCATCAGAAAGAGCCCGGAAAGAGCTTTCCAACGATATACTACACTCTCAAAACTGACTTCTGGATTGAAATTTATGCTTAAGTGAAGTAAAATTCCCTATATCCCCTATTTTCCCATTTTTTCCTTTGAACTTTTTGTTATTAAAATTTAGTATTCCTTTAAAAACCCCTTTTCCCCTTTACGATCACAAAAAACGCATTATAAATTATTTTTAACAAAAATGCGATTTATATAACCACTTCCCCTCCATGACCCGTAGAACTTTATAATAAAACTTTTATATTACAAAGTCCCCACTTTAACCACTTCCCCACTATGCATATAATAAAACTTTATAAAATAAAGTTTAAAGTTTTTCGCAATTGCAACGTTTTCAATCACAATGTTTATTTGAAATACTCTGATCGGCTCATCGCAAATATTTGTGATGCGATTGATCGCATCGCAGTCCTACTCCAAATCGCTCTGATCCCTTCGATCCCTCCGATCCGTCGATCGCACAAAACTCCGATTGCGATCAATCGCAAGTCCCTTCCCCGATCCTCCGATTGCAAAATTCCCCGATTGCACCCCTCCTCCGATCAATCGCAACATGCTCCGATTGAACCTTCCCCTTTTCCAAACTCGATGTGTTTCATTTACCTCCGATTGGCCCCACCCGACGAGATCTTGACCGTTGATCCGATCGCCGATTGGACGGCTCATACGTGATCGGGCCATCGCAATCGGAACTTACATAAGGCTTTCTCCGATCCAATCGCACCGCTTAATCCCTTCCCCCCGATTAACAACCCCCGATTGATCCAGCACCATCGATCTTCCCCGCAGATCGGACGGACCACATTCAATCGTGCCATCGCGATCGACATTCCCATATATGTTACATTTCGCTCCCCTCCGATTTCCGATTGCGATTGACCCTCGGTCCCACCACATAAAAACCTTTGCCATTCATTATAAAACCCATTTCTCCTTTGTGAAGGTTAAAATTCCTCCGTTTTGTTTGTTGCAAAGGTTTTCTCTCCATCACATTGCAATATTTGTAATGTACTACCCCGCTCTACCCCTGAGTCCGATTGAGATTGCACTGTGTTTTAATATGATATCCCTTCACCTTTTCACTCTGATTGCGATTACTGTTTGTTATATATATTTCTTCGTTTCGCTCCAATTCCGATTGAGATTTATGTAATTTCCGCCTCCTTTCCCTTTCTCTTTCCCATTAAAAATTGGTTTCCTTTCACAAAACCAGGGAATTTCATTCGGTTCTATTTCTATGGCAGTTTATTAAAAAGTCAGAAAACAAAGAAATAGTGGAAAGCAAACGAAATAGTCAAAGACCGAGAAAGCTCATTTAAAGCAGAAATTGTCACAGCAAGCAGCAAAATAGGAGATCTGTTCATTGGATTTCCTATTTTTGTTCGTACAGCCCAAACAACAAATCTCCAAAAGCAGTCAATGTAATGCCGTCCCTTATTTTCAGGGGCAGTTTGTTGTATTACTTTCTATGATTGTATTTCAGTTCCTCAGCTGTTAGAACAGCTCCATTTTTCTGTGGATCTGTGTTCTCACATTTCAGCCTATTTATTGCAATTGTAAATCATTTGAGTCAGTGAGAGTAACTGAGAAAGCAGGGGAATAGTGTGGAAGAACATCTCTGCGCTACATTGTACAGTTTGATACGAATTAATAAGAGATGCAACTCTGATTTGTGGGATCCATGTGGTATGAGAGTTAGCATTTATTTTTCTTCTCCGTTTCATATGTGAATTGTTATGTGTTTCATTCATCCATAAACATTTCCTTTTGAATGCTTTCAAGATAAAAAGGTAGAATCCATCTCTATATGCTCTGCCTTGGGGAATCATTCATACTCTGTATTTTTCTTCTGTTTGAAAATGATCCATTTATTGTGCCATTTTTAGCTCCTCACTAGTCTTTCCATCCCATCCTTATTAAATTTTAATTGCTAATTTTTCTGCCTATCTTGCCCCATGAAATATCCTGTGTCCTGATTTAATTCTCGGTTTCAACTATCCCTTTATATCCCACATATCCCTAAAATTCATTCATTCATTTTTATTTAAACCTTTTATCCCTATCATTTGACCTAGCCTAATATCAGATTTCTATTGCCTTTTATTGAATATTCTTTTACGGAGAGAAGCCCTCTCCTGTCCTTGTAGGGCTAGCTACAAGGCTGAGCGTGGTTTAGTTGTTACCCTGTTTTGCCTTTGCAGCCTGGGGTCCAGTTCAGGTGCTAACATCTCTGGCGACCATACTGGGGACACTGTTCAATATTGTTTTTTTGTTAGTGTTATTTTTTTTATAAACTATAGACGGAGCCTGAAGTTATGCCAGGTAGCCTTCGAACTGCACATTGCTTTGCAGATGCATAAGTAGATAAATGCTGCTTCAGTGAATCTCCGGTCTAGTTTTATAGACAATAACATCTGACTTCCAAGATTTTCCCTAGTAGAACAAATAATTCCAGACTTTTGAAAGATGATGTTCAGATTTTTGCTAGGCTGCAAAATAAGATTTTTGTAAAATAGAGATTTGACCACACTGGTTTCAAGAAGATACACCAGGGGTAATCCGGATCCAAATCCTCCCCCCTGTCTTTGAAAATCCAAATCTTATACCAAGAATTGTTAGAATACAAGAAGGATCATTAAGCCCCAGACCAGTTTTCAGAGCCTATACTTGGCCCAGTGAATGGTTTTTTGTAGAAGATTTTTCCTTTGACGAGAATTTTGAGCTTTCCATATTTAGGAATAAATCTGAAAATGACATTGATGATGCAGTTTTAGATCCTGATTTCCTTGTAGATATTGAAGTCCAAAGAGCAAATACATCCATTTACGATTACATTTTGAATTCTCCTCAGTCCATCACTGTAACTAATATTCTCGAGCCTTCAGAATCATCAGGAACAACGTTTCCCCCTCCCAATTCATCAGCATTCCCATCAGTCAATTCCCAATTATCATCTCCTCCATTAACACCTCCCTCAAATCCTACAAATCCTGTCCCAAATCCACCCAGAGTTATGGCTGCCAGGTATGCACCTATGGTCTTACCCCAGGTCCTCAATGATATGCCTGCTGATTATCAAAGTAAAATTCCTATTTTTGATGCCACTCAGAGCATCACGGCTCAGCAGCATGTTGATAAAATGAATGACTTTTTTGATTTGCATGAGGTAGAAGCAGAGAATGTAACAATGACGCTGTTTGTTCAAAGTTTTAGAGGCGAAGTCAGAAAATGGTTTAGAGCCCTACCGCCAGGCACAATTCGCACGTTGCAGGAGTTGCACACTCAGTTCCTAGATCGGTGGGAGGTAAAGAAGAACCCACTTCAAATTCTGTCTGAATATGAGAACATTAAAAGGAATGTGGGTGAAACTGTGCAGTATTATTGTTTGAGATTCAATGCTACATATAATGCTATTCCAACTAATTTGAAACCTCCCGAGGGACTGTCATTGTTAAAATTTCCCGATGGATTTGATGCCGACATGGCATATCAGCGGCGTGAAAGAGATCCGTCCTCACTTGAAGACATGCAGAAGATAGTGGTTAGTGTCGAAGCAAATCTGCTGGCTAAAAGAGCACGAGCCAGAGCTGAGAAAAGAGTCACAATAAAGGAGGAGGCCTCTACTTCAGATAGTAAAATGGACACTCTGATCAGAACAGTGGAAAAAATGGTTGATAGGTTAACCATCGCAGATAGACCAGAGCCTCAAATAAAAAATCCAAATTTCAGAGGGCAGCAACGGCAATTCAAAGTTAAACAGAGAGAGCCGAGAACGCAGGATCAAGTTGCGCCACCGCAGCAGCAGATTAAAACTCCTTTGTACCAGAACTATGTGCAAGGGACAGATTCAGATGACGATGATCCTGTGATTGAGGCTAATCATTTTTTCACAGCCGATGGTGCACCTATTTTCCTTGCAGAAGATGATGAATACACAGTGGTGACTCCAGAGATTCAAAACGACCAAAATTTCATTTTGGCCAATGATACAGTACTGGAAGAAGAGTCTGATGATTATTAGAGAGGGTATATGAATGCTCTGTCGGATCAGCAAAGGCAGTACTCTTTAAGGAACAGAGAGGTTACATTCAGCCCCATCCAAAAGAGAAAGGAACTTCAAATGAAAAATGATGCACAGAAGAAAGCTAAAGAGCCATCTGATCCTTCTTCTAGTAAAGCCCCTGCAGTTGCTAACATAGCCAATGAGAAGAACCATCAGAACACAGTAAAGGAGCCAACAGAGAAGAAAGACCTGCCCATTAAAGGTAGAAAAAGCTCCCTCTAATCTAGAAAATGAAATCTCTAAATTAAAAGTGTCTATGCCCCTCATAGAGTTGGTGAAGAATAGTGTGTATAAAATTCAGGTGTCCAAAGTCTTGCAAATAGATTCTGTCTCTGATATGGTCAATGTAGAAGACGACTACCCTGAACTTATTTTCGGTTCAGCCACAGAAGAATATGAAGAAAATGAAGTCCCTCCTTTTTACTTGAGTCTTAGAGTACATGAGTTTATCCTGCATAATGCTATGTTGGACTCCGGGGCCTCACATAATTTGATGCCCAAAGTTGTCATGGAGAAGCTAGGCCTTGACATCACTCATAAATATCATGACTTGTATTTCTTCGACTCAAGTAGGGTCCACTGTATTGGTTTAATTAAAGATTTGGTAGTGTCTTTAGATTAGATTCCAGCGAAGAATGTCTTGATGGATGTAGTTATTGCTGATGTCCCACCAAGGTTTGGAATGCTTTTATCTAGGTCTTGGGGTGCTAAACTCAAAGGAACTATGCAGCTTGACTTCTCTTATGCCACTATCCCTGTATTTGGCCAGTTGAGGAAGTTATATAGAGAAAAGAAAATGAAATACATGATTACCAGCAAAGACAAGCCTGTAAATCATCCCATCAATGCTGTCCATACAGACTTAGAGTCTTTTGTCTTGTATTCTGATGGTGGTTTAAATGATGAGAATGTTCAATTGGTACAAGTGGATGAAATACCTGAGATTTCAGAAAATTTCAGAGAGGTCCTCAAAAAGGAAAAGGATAAATCAGCAAACACTTCTGAGCCTCCTGCCTGCCAGTTGCAAAGGGACAATGAACAGCCAAAAAACAACCAAGGTAAATAAGAGAAAGAAGAAAATTTCCAGCACCTTCAAGAAGAAGAAGAAGGCTTGTGGAGTATGGATTTTGATGGAGCTGTTGGTAAGGATGGAGCTGGCATTGGAATATGGATTAGAAGTCCTGTTTTTCAACCTGAGAAGGTTCCCAGTAATGTTAGAGTTTGTGCCTATAAGTTAGATTTTGATTGCTCCAACAATAAAGCAGAATATGAGGCTTTAATTGCAGGCCTCAAAATTTTGAAGAAGTTGAATGCAAGAAGGATTTCTGTGTATGGCGACTCCAAACTGATAATCAAACAGGTAAAGGGAGAATACCAAGCAAAACATCCAAGATTGAGGGCATACAGAAATGCAGTCTCGGACATTTTGAAAACATTCCCAGAATATACTTTGACAGCAGTGCCCAGGATGCAAAACATTATTGCCGATTCTCTCGCCACTACTGCAAGTAACTTGAAGATTCCAATGAACTCCAGAAATAAGTTTGAGATCTATGTCAAACATAGGCCTACTGTTCCAGACAATTTACGGTATTGGCAAGTATTTTGGGATGATAATGAGATTAATGCATTTTTGCAGGGTGATGGAAAATTCAAAGACACTCCTATAGAGGGTGAGTATGAGGTTGATGATCAGGATTTGGAAACAAACCAGATGGACATATTGCAGCTAAGGGATAATGTAATTCCTAGAGGTCTCATACCTCTAGAGGAGCTTTTTGATCAGGATGATGTCGCAAAGAAACCAAGCTTGGTGCCCACAGAGAAAGGAGTTGAAGATGTGAATATTGGAATAGCTGATCAGCCCAAGTTTGTCAAATTATCAAAGGCATTATCCCCTGAGGTAAAGGAGAAGTATGTTAAATTGCTTTCTGAATTTTCTAATGTATTTGCATGGGATTATTCAGATTTTAAAGTGTATGATAAGAACATAATTCAACATACAATTCCTATCCAGCCGGATCAGAAGCCTTTCAGACAGAAGCTGAGAAGAATCAATCCAAAGCTGCTGCCATCAATTGAAAAGGAGGTAAACAGGTTGTACAAAGCAGGAATCATAGTTCCTATTAGATTTTTTGATTGGATTTCGAATTTGGTCCCAGTGCGTAAAAAGACTGGAGAAATAAGACTGTGTATTGACTTTCGGAACTTGAATAAGGCATCCTTAAAGGATAATTACCCACTTTCGAAAATGGACCATATTCTGCAGAGAGTAGTTGGAGCATCTAGGATGTCACTACTTGATGGCTACTCAGGCTACAATCAGATCTTGGTGCATGAGAAGGACCAAGATAAAACTGCCTTTACAACACCCTGGGGAACCTTCCAGTATGCCAAGATGCCTTTTGGACTGAAGAACGCTGGAGCCACCTTCTAGCGTGCAATGGACATTGCTTTTGCAAATGAAAAAGACGTTTTTCTTGTTGTTTATTTGGATGATTTGACATTGTTTTCAGGTTCAAATGATGAGCATTTGCACCATCTAAGAGTGGTTTTTCAGCGTTGCAGAAAGTTTGGGATTTCTCTCAATCCAAAAAAGAGCCTTTTTGCCATGGATGAGGGCAAATTGCTCGGGCATATCATCTCTAAGGATGGCATCCGCATAGATCCAGCCAGAGTGGAGGCAATTCAGCTCATAGATCTTCCACGGAACAAGAAAGATATTCAGGCCTTTAATGGTAAGATGAATTTTTTACGCAGATTTATACCTAATCTGGCTGAGCATTTGAGAGAAATGACCAATATGTTGAAAAAGGACAGCATTGTTAAGTGGAGTGAAGAAGCCATCAAATCATTCAATTTGGTAAATTTTGCTTTGTCTAATGCCCCAGTTCTGATCAGTCCTGACTATACCCAAGATTTTATTATATTTTCATTTGCATCTGAGCATACTATGGCTGTTGTTTTAATGCAAAAGAGAGATGGAGTAGAAAATCCAATAGCCTTTTTCAGTAGGAATATTAGATATGCTGCTTTAAGATATAATATTATTGAAAAGTAGGCATTGGCTCTTGTCAAGGCATTGAAAGATTTCAGGGTCTATATTCTACATTCACACACTATAGCGTATGTCCCTAACGAAGCAGTCAAGGATGTGCTCATGCAAACTAATCCAGAAGGTCGAAGAGGAAAATGGATAGAAGTTATGTTGGAGTGCGATCTGGAGATAAAGCCTACAAAGTTGATCAAAAGCCAAGGCTTGGCGAAATTGATGGCCCAATCAAATCTGCATGCTTTATATATAAACCTCATTTTAGCAATGTCAGAAGAGGAAGATGAAGGTTTTCTAGTTCCCATTTTAGATATTTTTTTGCAGTCCCCTTGGTATTCAGATATTGTGTATGTTCGTCAACATCTATCGCCTCCTCCAAGCATGTCTAAGAGAAAAGGTAGATCTTTGAAGCTTAAATATGCAAAATATTGCATTTTGAACAACGCTCTGTTTTGGAAGGATCCGGGAGGCATTTTTCTAAATTTCCTGGTTGAAGAAGAAGCTCAAAAGGTAATGCACTATTTCCATAAAGGTGACTGTGGTGGTAACCTGTTTTGGAAAACTATAGCAAACAACATATTGAGAGGCGGGTATTATTGGCCCACATTATTTTCTGATTTATATAAAACAGTGATGAATTGTCATGAATGTCAAATTTTCCAAGGGAAGAAGAAATTGCTTCCACTTCCTTTGAAACATGTTTCAGTGAATGCGCCTTTTCAGTAGTGGGGGCTCGATTTTATAGGAGAAATTCATCCCGCGTCCTCAGCGTAGCATCGATGGATAATGACTGGGACAGATTATTTCACGAAATGGATCGAGGCCATCTGTGCAAGGCAAGCAACTGACACGGTAATTATTCAATTCCTGGAAACAAATATTTTATCCTGTTTTGGTTGCCCATGTAAAATTGTGACAGATAATGCAGTCGCGTTCAGATCAAAGAAAATGGTTGATTTCTATGATAAATACAACAGCGTATTATCCATAAGGAAATGGCCTGGCAGAGTCATCCAACAAGTCGCTGATGAATATAATTAAGAAAATGTTGGAGGCAAACAAAAGAAATTGGCACCAGAATCTTATCAATGCATTATGGGTAGATAGATTCAGTAGTAAAAAATCAATAGGTATGTCACCTTTTGAGCCGGTTTATGGTATTGTTGTTGTCTTTCCTACTTCTCTTACAGTTCCAGTTATGAGGTTAATACAAGAAGTTGGCAGTGAAGATGATGACAACCAACGAAGAATCAATAAAATGATCCACCTTCAACAAACAAGAGAGGAAGTGTCACAGAAAACAAGTCAGTTGCAGGAGAAGATTAAAAAGATCTATGACAGGAAGACTAAAGCAGAAAAGTTTCATTTAGGTGATGTAGTGTTGAAATGGGATGCAAGAAATGAAGACAAAGGGAAGCATGGTAAATGTGACAACCTTTGGAAGGGACTGTACAGAATTACAGCATACAGGGGTCAGAATGCATTTTTTCTTTCAGAAATGGATGGCCAGGATTGTCCTGGAGGAGTAGTAAATGGTAGGCTATTGAAGAACTACCATTATTGAAGACATGGATCAGAATCTATCTCATCATAATTGTATATACCATTTTATTTTTCTAAAAGCAAAGTTCAAAATGCACAGTCATTCAAGTTTGGGGCCCGAGGTGAAGGCTATAAAACTTGGATGATATGTGTATGGTTTGATTTTATTTCAGTTTTTAGTCTTAGTCTAGAGTCAGAGTCAATTTTCATTTGTGTCAGTTTTCAACACTATTGATTCAATGCCCAATGGATAAAAGATACTTGGTCTACGGTGTTCCTGGCACCTCCAAGGAGCTACCATCCTCATTGGAGCCAATGTTAGTGTCAGTCTAGTCATACTGTCGTTAGTGATCAAAGTTACTCTTTTCATTTGCATATTAGGTGTATCATACCGAATAAATTTCACCATTCCATTAGGTCATGGATTCATTGGTGGTAGTATCATTTTGTTAGTTTCCCCTCATGTGAAACTTGCTGATTTTCCTCTCTATGGTCTTCAGTCATTATTCACTTTCATTCTCAAAATCATATCAATAGGTCATAGGATGGGTCTCATTAGTTTCTAGGGGTCTCACCATGGTCAAATTAATGAGTCAAATGTCAATAATATCAGTAAGGTCATGAGGAAGTCAATAAATTCAAAGTCACAACACCATCAAGAATCAAAGAGACATTTTATTTGGTTTGATGAAATTTTCACCTCAAAACCATGTTTTGAGGTGAAAATATGATATTTTTCCTTTATTATTATTCATTATGTAATTTTATATCATCATATGTAATAAGTCACAATTTAGAAGCTGTCATCTCCATAAAGTGATGTCCCTGCCTTCAGAGAATTTTTCTGCAGCATGTTCAACACCAGATTATCTTCAAAGCAGATCCATTAGAAAGAGCCCAGAAAGAGCTTTCCAACGGTATACTACACTCTCAAAACTGACTTCTGGATTGAATTTTATGCCTAAGTGAAGTAAAATTCCCTATACCCCCTATTTCCCCATTTTTCCCTTTGAACTTTGTGTTATTAAAGTTTAATATTCCTTTAAAAACCCCTTTTCCCTTTCCGATCACAAAATTGCATTATAAATATTTTTAATATGCGATTTTATTATATAACCACTTCCCCAACCATACCCCGTAGAGACTTTATAATAAACGAATATTAAAGTTTATTATAAGTCTCGCCTCTTAAAACCACTTCCCCTTTCCATACCCATAGTTCATATCATATATATAAACCGCATAAAACGAAAGTCCTTTCCCCTTTATTAAATCGCAATCACAAAACGTTCTCAATCACAACATTTATGTAAAGTGTTTCGATCGGTCCATCACAAATATTTACGATGCGATCGATCACACAAAACTCCGATCGCAAGTCCTCGCCCAATCGCACCATCACTCCCTCTGATCCTCTGATCGCAACATTCCCTGATTACACCCCCCCTCCGATCAATCGCAACATTCCCCGATTGCACCCCCCCTCCGATCAATCACAACATGCTCTGATTGAACCTTCCCCTTTCCCAAACTCCGATGCGATTATTTCATTGACCTCCGATTGGCCCTACCCGACGAGATCTTGACCGTTGATCCGATTGTCGATCGGACGGCTCATACGTGATCGGGCCATCGCAATCGGAACTTATATAAGGCTCTCTCCGATCCAATCGCACCGCTTAATCCCTTTCCCCCGATTCACAACCCCTGATTGATTCAACACCATCAATCTTCCCTGCAGATCGGAGGGCCCACATTCAATCGCGCCATCGCAATCGGCGTTCCCATATATGTTACATTTCGCTCCCCCCGATTTCCGATTGCGATTGACCCTCGGTCCCACCACATAAAAACCTTTTCCATTCATTATAAAACCCATTTCTCCTTTGTAAAGGTTAAAATTCCTCTGTTTTGTTTATTACAAAGGCTTTCTCCCCATCGCATCGCAATATTTGTAATGTACTACCTCGCTTTACCCCCGATTCCAATTCTGATTGCGTTTGCACTGTGTTTTAATATGATATCCCTCCGTGTTTTCACTCCAATTGCGATTACTATTTGTTATATATATTTCTCTTCCCTGCTCCAATTCCGATTGCGATTTATGTAATTCCCGCCTCCTTTCCCTTCCTCTTTCCCATTAAAAATTGGTTTCCCTTCACAAAAGCATGGAATTTCATTCGGTTCTATTTCTGTGGAAGTTTATTAAAAAGTCAGAAAACAAAGAAATAGTGGAAAGCAAACGAAACTGTCAAAGACCGAGAAAGCTCATCTAAAGTAGAAATTGTCACAGCAAGCAGCAAAATAGGAGATATGTTCATCGGATTTCCTATTTTCGTTCATACAGCCCAAACAACAAATATCCAAAAGCAGTCAATGTAATGATGTCCCTTATTTTCAGGGGCAGTTTGTTGTATTACTTTCTATGATTGTATTTCAGTTCCTCAGCTGTTAGAACAACTCCCTTTTCTGTGGATCTATGTTCCCAAATTTCAGCCTATTTATTGTATTGTAAATCATTTTTAAGAGGTTGAAGTCTAAGTCTCAAAAAGTAGGGGAATAGTGTGGAAGAACATCTTTGCGCTACATTGTACAGTTTGATAAGAATTAATAAGAGATGCAGCTTTGATTTGTGGGATCCATGTGGTATGAGAGTTAGCTTTTGTTTCTTTCCTTTGTTTCATATGTGAATTTTTATGTGTTTCATTCATCCATAAATATTTCCTTTGAATGCTTTCAAGATAGAAAGGTATAATCCATTTTATATGCTCTGCCTTGGGAAATCATTCATGCTCTTTGTTTTTTCTTTTGTTTGAAAAGGATCCATCTATTGTGCCCTTTTCAGCCCCTCACCAGTCTTTCCGTCCCATCCTTATTAAACCTTAAAATGCTAAGTTTCCTGCCTATCTTGCCCCATGAAATATCCTGTGTCCTGATTTAATTCCTGGTTTCAACTGTCTCTCTATCCCGCACATCCCTGAAAATTTATTCATTCATTCTATTAAACCTTTTCCATAATTTTTATCTAGCCTAATATCAGTCCATTTATTGTGTTCCATTGAATATTCTTTTACGGAGAGAGCCCTTTCCTGTCCTTGTAGGGCTAGCTACAAGGCTGAGCGTGGTTTAGTTTGTTACCCTGTTTTGCCTTTGCAGCCTCGGGTCCAATTCAGGTGCTAACATTCTCTGGCGACTCCACTGGGGAAGTGTTCAAGATTTTTTGTTTGTTAGTGTTATTTGTTTTATAAACTACAGATGGAGCTTGAAGTTATGCCAGGTAGCCTTCGAAATGCACATTGCTTTGCAGGTGCATAAGTAGATAAATGCTGCTTCATTCAATCTCCGGTCTAGTTTTACAGACAATAACATCTGACTTGCAAGATTTGCCCGAGTAAAAAAATAATAATTCCAGACTTTTGAAAGATGATGTTCAGATTTTGCTAGGCTGCAAATAATATTTTTGTAAAATAGACATTCCACCACACTGGCTTCAAGAAGATACACCAGGGCTAATCCAGATCCAAATCCTCCCCCTGTGTTTGAAAATCCAAATCTTATCCCAAGAATTGTCAGAAGACAAGAAGGATCATTAAGCCCCAGACCCGTTTTCAGATCCTATACTTGGCCCAGTGAATGGTTTTTTGTAGAATATCTTTCCTTTGACAAGAATTTTGAGCTTTCTTTATTTAGGAATAAGTCTGAAAATGACATTGATGATACAGTTTTAGATCCTGACTTCCTTGTAGATATTGAATTCCAAAGGGAAAATACCTCCATTGACGATTAAATTTTGAGTTCTCCTCAGTCCATCACTGTAACTAATATTCCTGAGCCTTCAGAATCATCAGGAACATCATTTCCCCCTCCCAATTCATCAGCATTCCCATCAGTCAATTTCCAATTGTCATCTCCTCCATCAACACCTCCTTCAAATCCTACGAATCCTATCCTAAATCCACCCAGAGTTATGGCTGCCAGATATGCACCTCTGGTCTTACCCCAGGTCCTCAATGATATGCTTGCTGACTATCAAAGTAAACTTCCAATCTTTGATGCCACTCAGAGCATCACGGCTCAGAAACATGTTGACAAAATGAATGAATTTTTTGATTTGCATGAGGTAGAAGCAGAGAATGTAACGATGAGGCTGTTTGTTCAAAGTTTCGGAGGTGAAGTCAGAAAGTGGTTTAGAGACCTACCGCCAGGCACAATTCGTACCTTACAGGAGTTGCACACTCAGTTCCTGGACCGGTGGGAGGTAAAAAAGAACCCACTTCAAATTCTGTCTGAATATGAGAACATTAAAAGGAATGTGGGTGAAACTATGCAGGATTATTGTTTGAGATTCAACGTTGTATATAATGCTATTCCAACTAATTTGAAACCTCCTAAGGGACTGGCATTGTTAAAATTTCCCAATGGATTTGAAGCCGACATGGCATATCAGCTGCGTGAAAGAGATCCGTCTTCACTTGAAGACATGCAGAAGATAGCGGTTAATGTTGAAGCAAATCTGCTGGCTAAAAGAGCACGAGCCAGAGCTGAGAGAAGAGTCACAATAAAAGACGAGGCCTCTACTTCAGACAGTAAAATGGACACTCTGATCAAGACAGTGGAAAAAATGGTTGATAGGTTAACCATCACAGATAGACTTGAGCCTCAAATAATAAATCCCAATTTCAGAGGGCAACAACCACAATTCAGAATTAAACAGAGAGAGCCGAGAACGCAGGATCAGGTTGCACCACCGTAGCAGCCGATTAAAACTCCTTTGCAGCAGAACTATGTGCAAGGGATAGATTCAGATGACGATGATCCTGTGATTGAGGCTAATCATTTCTTCACGGCCGATGGTGCACCCATTTTCCTTACAGAAGACGATGAATACACAGTGGCGACTCCAGACATTCACAAAGACCGAAATTTCATTTTGGCCAATGATACAGTACTGGAAGAAGATTTCGATGACTATCAGAGAGGGTATATGAATGCTCTGTCGGCTCAGAAAAGGCAGTACTCTTTAAGGAATAGAGAGATTACAGTCAGCCCCATCCAAAAGAGAAAGGAACTTCAAATTAAAAACGATGCACAGAAGAAGGGAAAGGAGCCAGCTGATCCTTCTTCTAGTAAAGTGCCTGCAGTTGCTAATACAGCCAATGAGAAGAACCAGCATAACACAGTAAAGGAGCCAACAGAGAAGAAAGACTCGCCCATTAAAGAGGTAGAAAAATCTCCCTCCTTTAATCTAGAAAATGAAATCTCAAAATTAAAAGTGTCTATGCCCCTCACAGATTTGGTGAAGAATAGTGCGTATAAAACTCAGGTGTCCAAAGTCTTGCAAATCGATTCTATCTCTGATATGGTCAACATAGAAGATGACTACCCTGAACTTATTTTCAGCCCAACCACAGAAGAATCTGTAGAGAATGAAGTCCCTCATTTTTACTTGAGTCTTAGATTACATGAGTTTATCCTGCATAACGCTATGTTGGATTCCAGGGCCTCACATAATTTGATGCCCAAAGCTATCATGGAGAAGCTAGGTCTTGACATCACTCGTAAATATCATGAATTTTATTCCTTCAACTCAAGTAGGGTCCACTGTATTGGTTTAATTAAATATTTGGTAGTGTCTTTAGAACATATTCCAGCAAATAATGTCTTGATGGATGTAGTTGTTGCTGATGTCCCACCAAGTTTTGGAATGCTCCTATCTAGGTCTTGGGGTGCAAAACTTAAGGGAACCGTACAGCTTGATTTCTCTTATGCCACTATCCCTGTATTTGGCCAGTTGAGGAAGTTGTATAGGGAAAATAAAATGAAGTATATGATTACCAGCAAAGATAAGCCTGTAAACCATCCCATAAATGTTGTCCATACAGAATTAGAGTCTTTTGTCTTGTATTCTGATGGTGGTTTGAATGATGAGAATGTTCAATTGGTACAAGTGGATGAAATACCTGAGATTTTAGAAAATTTCAGAGAGGTATTCAAAAAGGAAAAGGGAAAAGCAGCAAACACTCCTGAAACTCCTGACTGCCAGCAGCAAAGGGACAATGAACAACCAAAAATCAGCCAAGGTAAAGAAGAGAAAGAGGAAACTTTCCAGCATCTTCAAGAAGAAGAAGAAGGCCTGTGGAGTATGGATTTTGATGGAGCTGTTGGCAAGGATGGAGCTGGCATTTGAATATGGATTAGAAGTCTTGTTTTTCAGCCTGAGAAGGTTCCTAGTAATGTTAGAGTTTGTGCCTATAAGTTAGCTTTTGATTGCTCTAACAATGAAGCAGAATATGAGGCTTTGATTGTAGGCCTCAAAATTTTGAAGAAGTTAAATGCAAAAAGGATTTTTGTATATGACGACTCCGAATTGATAATAAAACAGGTGAAGGGAGAATATCAAGCAAAACATCCATGATTGAGGGCATACAGAAATGTAGTCCTGGACATTTTGAAGACATTCCTAGAGTATAGTTTGACAGCAGTGCCCAGGATGCAGAATCTGATTACCGATTCTCTTGCCACTACTGCAAGTAACTTGAAGGTTCCAATGAACTCCAGCAAAAAGTTTGAGATCCATGTCAAACATAGGCCTGCTGTTCTGGACAATTTAAGGTATTGGCAAGTATTTTGGGATGATAATGAGATTAATGCATTTTTGCAGGGTGATGGAAAATTCAAAGATACTCCTATAGAGGGTGAGTATGAGGTTGATGATCAGGAGTTGGAAACAAACCAGATGGACATATTGCAGCTAAAGGATAATGTAATTCCTATAGGTCTCATACCTCTAGAGGAGCTTTTTTATCAGGATGATGTCGCAAAGAAACCAAGCTTGGTGCCCACAGAGAAAGGAGTTGAAGATGTGAATATTGGAACAACTGATCAGCCCAAGTTTGTCAAATTATCAAAGGCATTATACCCTGAGGTAAAGGAGAAGTATGTTAAACTGCTTTCTGAATTTTCTGATGTATTTGCGTGGGATTATTCAGATTTGAAAGTGTATGATAAGAACATAATTCAGCATACAATTCCTATCAAGCCGGATCAGAAGCCTTTCCAACAGAAGCTGAGAAGAATCAATCCAAAACTGCTGCCATCAATTGAAAAGGAGGTAAATAGGTTGTACAAAGCAGGAATCATAGTTCCTATTAGATTTTCTGATTGGATTTCGAATTTGTTCCCAGTGCGTAAAAAGACTAGAGAAATAAGATTGTGTATTGACTTTCGGAACTTGAATAAGGCATCCTTAAAGGATAACTACCCACTTCCGAAAATGGACCATATTCTGCAGAGAGTAGTTGGAGCATCTAGGATGTCACTACTTGATGGCTACTCAGGGTATAACTAGATCTTGGTGCATGAGAAGGACCAAGATAAAACTGCCTTTACAACACCTTGGGGAACCTTCCGGTATGCCAAGATGCCCTTTGGACTGAAGAACGCTGGAGCCACTTTCCAGCGTGCAATGGACATTGCTTTTGCAAATGAAAAAGACGTTTTTCTTGTTGTTTATTTGGATGATTTGACAGTGTTTTCCGGTTTAGATGATGAGCATTTATACCATCTAAGAGTGGTTTTTCAGCGTTGTAGAAAGTTTTGAATTTCTCTCAATCCCAAAAAGAGCCTTTTTTCCATGGATGAGGGCAAATTGCTCGGGCACATCATCTCTAAAGACTGCATCTGCATAGATCCAGCCAGAGTGGAGGCAATTCAGCTCATAGATCTTCCACGGAACAAGAAACAGATTTAGGCCTTTAATGGTAAGATGAATTTTTTACGCAGATTTATACCTAATCTGGCTGAGCATTTGAGAGAAATGACCAATATGTTGAAAAAATACAGCACTGTTAAGTGGAGTGAAGAAGCCATAAAATCATTCAATCTGGTAAAGTTTGCTCTGTCTAATGCTCCAGTTCTGATTAGTCCCGACTATACCCAAGATTTTATTATATTTTTGTTTGCATCTAAGCATACTATGGTTGTTGTTTTAATGCAAAAGAGAGATGGAGTAGAAAAGCCAATCACCTTTTTTAGCAGGACTATTAGAGATGTTGCTTTAAGATATAATATTATTGAAAAGCAGGCATTGGCTCTTGTCAAGGCATTGAAAGATTTCAGGGTCTATATTCTACATTCACACACTATAGCGTATGTCCCTAATGCAGCAGTCAAGGATGTGCTCATGCAAACTGATCCAGAAGGTCGAAGAGGCAAATGGATAATAGCTATGTTGGAGCACAATCTGGAGATCAAGCCTACTAAGTTGATCAAAGGCCAAGGTTTGGAAAAATTGATGGCCCAATCGAATCTGCATGCTTTAGATATAAACCTCATTTCAGCAATGTCGGAAGAGGAAGATGAAGGTTTTTTGGTTCCCATTTCAGATATTTTTCTACAGTCCCCTTGGTATTCAGATATTGTGTATGTTCTTCAGCATCTGTTGCCTCCTCCAGGCATGTCTAAGAGAAAAGATAGATCTTTGAAGCTTAAATCTGCAAAATATTTCATTTTGAACAGTGCTCTATTTTGGAAAGATCCAGGAGGCATTTTGCTAAATTGCCTGGTTGAAGAAGAAGCTCAGAAGGTAATGCACGATTTCCATAAAGGTGATTGTGGTGGTCACCTGTTTTGGAAAACTACAGTGAACAAGGTATTGAGAGTCGGGTATTATTGGCCCACGTTATTTTCTGATTTATATAAAACAGTGATGAATTATCATGAATGTCAAATTTTCCAAGGGAAGAAGAAATTGCTTCCAATTCCTTTGAAACCTGTTTCAGTGAACGTGCCCTTTCAGCAGTGGGGGCTCGATTTTATAGGAGAAATTCATCCCGCGTCCTCAGCACAACATCGATGGATACTGACTGGGACAAATTATTTCACGAAATGGATCGAGGCCATCCCTGCCAAGAAAGCAACTGACACGACAATTATTCAATTCCTGGAATCAAATATTTTATCTCGTTTTGGTTTCCCATGTAAAATTGTGACAGATAATGCAGCCGCGTTCAGATCCAAGAAAATGGTCGATTTCTGTGATAAGTACAACATTGTGCTGGGCCATTCAACAGTGTATTATCCATAGGGCAACGGCCTGGCAGAGTCATCCAACAAGTCGCTGATGAATATAATTAAGAAAATGTTGGAGGCAAACAAAAGAAATTGGCACCGGAAGCTTATCAACGCATTATGGGCAGACAGAGTCAGCAGTAAAAAATCAATAGGTATGTCACCTTTTGAGCTGGTTTATGGTACTGATGCTATCTTTCCTACTTCTCTTACAGTTCCAGTTATGAGATTATTACAAGAAGTTGGCAGTGAAGATGATGACAACCAGCGAAGAATCAACCAGATGATTCACCTTCAACAAACAAGAGAAGAAGTGTCACAGAAAATAAGTCAGTTGCAGGAGAAGATTAAAAAAATCTATGACAGGAAGACTAAAGCAGAAAAGTTTCAGTTGGATGATGTAGTGTTGAAATGGGATGCAAGAAATGAAGACAAATGGAAGCACGGTAAATTTGACAACCTTTGGAAGGGACCATACAGAATTACAGCATACAGGGGCCAGAATGCCTTCTTGCTTTCAGAAATGGATGGCCAGGATTGTCCTGGAGGAGCAGTAAATGGTAGGCTATTGAAGCACTACCATTGTTGAAGACATGGATCAGAATCTATCTCATCATCATTGTATATACCATTTTATTTTTCTAAAATAAAAGTTCAAAATACACAGTCATTCAAGTTTGGGGCCCGAGGTGAAGGCTATAAAACTTGGATGATATGAATATAGTTTGGTTTTATTTTAGTTTTCAGTCTTAGTCTAGAGTCAGAGTCAGTTTGCATTTGTGTTAGTTTTCAACATTATTGACTCCATGCCCAATGGATAAAGGCTACTTGTTCTACGGTGTTCTTGGCACCTCGAAGGAGCTACCATCCCCATTGGAGCCAATGTTAGTGTCAGTCTAGTCATACTGCCATTAGTGATCAAAGTTACTCTTTGCATTTTCATATTAGGTGTCTCATACCAAATAAATTTCACCATTCCATTAGGTCATGGATTCATTGGTGGTAGTATCATTTTGTCAATGTTCCCTCATGTGAAACTTGCTGATTTTCCTCTCTATGGTCTTCAGTCATTATTCACTTTCATTCTCAAAATCATATCAGTAGGTCATAGGATGGGTCTCATTAGTTTTAAGGGGTCTCACCATGGTCAAATTAATGAGTCAAATGTAAATAATATCAGCAAGGTCATGAGGAAGTTAATAAATTCACAGTCACAACACCAGCAAGAATCAGAGAGACATTTTATTTGGTTTGATGAAATTTTCACCTCAAAACCATGTTTTGAGGTGAAAACATGATATTTTTCCTTTATTATTATTCATTATGTAATTTTATATCATCATATGTAATAAGTCACAATTCAGAAGCTGTCATCTCCATAAAGTGATGTCCCTGCCTTCAGAGAAGTTTTCTGCAACATGTTCAACACCAGATTATCTTCAAAGCAAATCCATTAGAAAGAGCCCGGAAAGATCTTTCCAACGGTATACTACACTCTCAAAAATGACTTCTGGATTGAATTCTATGCCTAAGTGAAGTAAAATTCCCTATACCCCCTATTTCCCAATTTTTCCCTTTGAACTTTGTGTTATTAAAGTTTAATATTCCTTTAAAAACCCCTTTTCCCTTTCCGATCACAAAATCGCATTATAAATATTTTTAATATGCGATTTGATTATATAACCACTTCCCCAACCATACCCCGTAGAGACTTTATAATAAATGAATATTAAAGTTTATTATAAGTCCCGCCTCTTAAAACCACTTCCCCTTTCCATACCCATAGTTCATATCATATATATAAACTGCATAAAACCAAAGTCCATTCCCCTTTATTAAATCGCAATCACAAAATGTTCTCAATCGCAACATTTATATAAAGTGTTCCAATCGGTCCATTGCAAATATTTGCGATGCGATCGATCGCACAAAAATCCGATCGCAAGTCCTCGCCCAATCGCACCATCACTCCCTCCGATCTACCGATTGCACCCCCACTCCAATCAATCGCAGCATGCTATGATTGAACCTTCCCCTTTTCCAAACTCCAATGCGATTGTTTCATTGACCTATGATTGGCCCTACCCGACAAGATCTTGACCGTTGATCCGATCGCCGATCGGACGGCTCATATGTGATCGAGCCATCTCAATCGGAACTTATATAAGGCTCTCTCCGATCCAATCGCACCGCTTAATCCCTTTCCCCCGATTAATAACCCTCGATTGATTCAGCACCGTCGATCATCCCCGCAGATTGGACGGCCCAAATTCAATCGTGCCATCGCAATCGGCGTTCCCATATATGTTACATTTCACTCCCCCCGATTTCCTATTGCGATTGACCCTCGGTCCCACCACATAAAAACCTCCCCCATTCATTATAAAACCCATTTCTCCTTTGTAAAGGTTAAAATTCCTCCGTTTTGTTTATTACAAAGGCTTTCTCCCCATCGCATCGCAATATTTGTAATGTACTACCTCGCTCTACCTCCGATTGCGATTCCGATTGCGATTGCACTATGTTTTAATATGATATCCCTCCGCCTTTTCACTGCGATTACGATTACTATTTGTTATACATATTTCTCCGCCCCACTTCGATTCCGATTGCGATTTATGTAATTCCTGCCTCCTTTCCCTTCCTCTTTCCCATTAAAAATTGGTTTCCCTTCACAAAAGCATAGAATTTCATTCGGTTCTATTTCTATGGTAGTTTATTAAAAAGTCAGAAAACAAAGAAATAGTGGAAAGCAAACGAAACCTTCAAAGACCGAGAAAGCTCATTTAAAGTAGAAATTGTCACAGCAAGCAGCAAAATAGGCGATCTGTTCATCAGATTTCGTATTTTCGTTCGTACATCCCAAACAGCAAATCTCCAAAAGCAGTCAATGTAATTGTGTCCCTTATTTTCAGGGGCAGTTTTTTGTATTACTTACTATGATTGTATTTCAGTTCCTCAGCTGTTAGAACAACTCCCTTTTCTTTGGATCTATGTTCCCACATTTCAGCCTATTTATTGTATTGTAAATCATTTGTAAGAGGTCGAAGTCTAAGTCTCAAAAAGTAGGGGAATAGTGTGGAAGAACATCTATGCACTACATTGTACAGTTTGGCAGGAATTAATAAGAGATGCGGCTCTGATTTGTGGGATCCATGTGGCATGAGAGTTAGCTTTTGTTTCTTTCCTTTGTTTCATATGTGAATTTTTATGTGTTTCATTCATCCATAAATATTTCCTTTGAATGCTTTCAAGATAGAAAGGTAGAATCCATTTTATATGCTCTCCCTTGGGAAATCATTCATGCTCTGTGTTTTTTCTTCTGTTTGAAAAGGATCCATCTATTGTGCCCTTTTCAGCTCCTCACCAGTATTTCCGTCCCATCCTTATTAAACCTTAAATGCTAAGTTTCCTGCCTATCTTGCCCCATGAAATATCCTGTGTCCTGATTTAATTCCTGGTTTCAACTGTCTCTATATCCCGCACATCCCTGAAAATTTATTCATTCATTCTATTAAACCTTTTCCATCATTTTTATCTAGCCTAATATCAGTCCATTTATTGTGTTCCATTGAATATTCTTTTACGGAGAGAGCCCTCTCCTGTCCTTGTAGGGCTAGCTACAAGGCTGAGCGTGGTTTAGTTTTTTTTCCTCTTTTGCCTTTGCAGCCTAGGGTCCAATTCAGGTGCTAACAGAATGCAGTCATTCTGTAGCCAGTCAAGCATTCCGTAGCTGTTTTGGTGTTTCATTATGTTACAGGTGTCATCTGGAGAAAAGGCACACATAGTTGGATTCCAAATATTTCCTACATCATTCTTTCCCTTCCACGAGGATTGAATCAATAGCTGGAGGTGCCTAAGCACATGGTCAAAGCAAAAGTCAAGGAAGTTGGCTTCTACAAGAATCATGTAATATCCCCAGTAGGAAATAGATTCTGAAGCTCTCCCATTGGTGACAACACTCTTCGGGGGGCTCGCTACGCTCAACCATCAGTTCCAATATCCACGGAAATCACATAAATAATGTAGCCCAAACAATATGCCTGAATAATAACATCGTGGTGTGCCGTTTGAAATGATGTGCCGCTTTATTTGCCTTCCATGATTCGGTATCCCGGTGTGCCACTTAAAGTGGTGTTCCGCTTAGCCTTGTCTTTCCTGCCTTAAGAGAAAGAGTAACTTAACTGTAAGGCCCATTACTCATGCTATGAAACCTGACTTTAGCTACACTGCCTTCTGTTCCTGATTGGACTTACCCGGAGGTAGTGGTGTTGTGCTTGAAAGGACTGACCTTGCCTGCCTGCTGAGATTGATTGAAAGGACTGACCCGCATGTGTGTTGTTGTAATACCGCTCATGGTGGGGGGTATTTTATGAATGCCTGCCTGCTATAAAGAGACTGGCCTTCTTCGCTCTCGGGCGACAATAAGAGGGATTCCAGCCAATTACCGTAGTATGGGTCGAGTCCTATCTATCGGTCGAGTCAAGCCAACATGCATCGATCGTTATGACTATTTTTATACCCATATGAATCGATACGTTGAAAGCGGTTTGATCGGTTATTACATACGTAATATGAATCGTACGTAGTTGCCAACTACTATTGGGGGGAAAGGAAGGACACATTAATACTAATACAGGCCTACAGGTTCATCCCTAAAGGTTCTCCTCTTTCGGTCGAGGGGATAGAGAAAGGCATTAACTACCATGAATTGATGACTGCCGAAGGGGTCAAGGCCAGGAAGCACCATAAAGAAGAATGAATTAATCTCCGATCCCATGTCGGTGTTGTCCATTGTTCCACAAGATTCTCAGGGACATCTATCCTCTTCCACTTACTCAGAGCAGTACTTTAGTCTTAGCATGCATTGGAGAACCTCGTGAGCATTATAGTGTGCCAGGGTGGGACAGCCTATCTCTAAACCTTGGTTATCAATCGTGTAACCAACCCTTACTGAGTGCATTGAGAAGAAATCGATTTCACTTGGGCAATCTAACCCTTTTCCCATATATTAATTAGCATGCACTCACAGAGGTTATTAACTCTATTCACTCCACTATCCCACCATCGAGAGAAGGCTCAGTAACGGCATATGCTTAACAGGGGTGGTCAACTTCCATGCACAGGTGGAGAATTAGCTAGAGCGGATGAAATTGATGGATCCACAGGAACAGTAAGAATTGCAGCAACCGAACCCATGGAGCTTAGAATGAATCGAGGTATATCACCCCCTTATCAATTATACTTAAGGAATCCCCGGCTATTAAGAAATGTTTGGGTCAGCAAGAATTGATTAACACCATTACAGGGCTTTCTGGCGGTTATTTCCTTGCCGGAGGAAGGGATTCATCGATTGCTCTTTCGAGAGCAAGGACAAGCGGCTTTCGCACCTTGCAGATCCAAATATATTCATTGCATATCTGGATCCATAGCTTATCGCCAGTCCGGTTCAAGAGGCATAAGTAGCAGAGGTAGTTTACCTCGTTAGTTGACCGATAGATCCTATTGGAGATCGATACCCAGTAGTAGTTCAAGCAGATCCTGTTCCATCTCTCGAACCAGCAACAGAGGACGAACGAGACTAGCTTGACCTGCCCTTCCATAAGACTTAAGCTAGCTTGAACGTAACCCCCCCGGGGTTTGAGTTAGACCAATAGTAGAACGCGCATTCGCCTTTCCTGCTACAGAGACAATCAATCGCACTAACAAGTTATCCAAGGTCTACCCTTTCAGAGGAGATAAAGCATTAAGTCTCTGCCGGGGATTGTTCGGCTCTCCAGATGATTAGGCCTAATCAGTAAACGTTCATCTGGAAACCCACGGAATTAGCGAAAGGAACGGATCCTTTTACCTTGTTCAGCAGGTACACAGCAATACAAGCATACAACTATATGGAAAAATGCCGGAAATAGAATATAGAGCAAGTACACATAAAAATGCCGGAAATGCTAAGCCATTTTATTAATCTGAGAATATAATGAGATACAATGGATAATCAGAATAAATGCACCTATCCCTGCTCAAGGCAAGTGAAGAACCCTCTCAGAAAAATAGGAAATGGCTGCTACAAGAAACTGCATCCCAGCTGCTGGAAGAAACTGCCGTAAACTGTTGTTGCTGGAATGAACTGAAGCTAGGGGCTGATCCCCTTGCCGGAATGAGCTGAAAATTGGTAGACCACCTGAACTCACCACCCCGGACAAAACCCAGAAACCATATACAAAATGGACCACCTCCGAAAATCAGCCCCAGAAACCCTCCTCCTAGAAAAACGTTGTCCCTCCAGGACCAGCGTAGACACCAACTGAAATAGACTGAAATGGGGCCACAACTCCTCAGGAAACTCACCAAATGATAAAAGCTGAACCTCCACACCGGAATAGGCCTGAATCTCCTGCAGAAATCTCTACCACTGAACAGCTCCAACTCAAACTGCGTCCTCCCTCCAAGGACTGCGCAGTCACCCAATGAAGCTCAGCTCCTCAGCAAAACTCCCAACAAAACACTTGCAAATCTCCTGCTAAAGACTGAAGAAAAACCTTGCCCGAGCAGGCACTCGAAGTCCCCCGGGGCCAAGGGTGAGATCTCCGACCGGAGACACTCAGTCGCACTAAACAGTGCTGCAGACCGACTAAACAGCCAGTGTGCTCAAGTAGACAAAAGTCTAGCACAATATCATCAACAATATCAATAATGCCCAAATGAGATAGCTCTCCCCCCCTTTTATAACGTTGGCCCTCCTCAAAACCCTACGTGGTCCCTCTCTCTCCCACGTGCTCCTCATGGGCCTGCGCAGAAGCTTCTAGAGGCTACGTGAGCCTCCTCTCATACGTGGTGTGGACCCCCAAGGCTCCCCCTTAAGTTATAACGTTGCATCTACTAGGGAAACACTTTATTTTATTTAAGTGAGTTAGCCCCCCTTTTCTCACTTTTATTTATTAATTAACTATAGGCGGCAAAACTATACAAAAATAAAATATTCCAATTAGCGGTGCTAATTAGGAATATTACAGTCTCCCCCAGCAAAATGTTGCTTGTCCTCAAGCAACTGAAGTGATGGATGCTGTAAAATCTGCTCGCTCTCCCAAGTGGCATCCTCATCCGGCAAAAATTGCTTGTCCTCAAGCAACGCTTGAACAAGCCTACTCTCTAGCTGATGCTCCCTACCGATACTGCAAAATGTGCCTGGGTCCCACTGAAACCTATCTGTCTCCTGCATCACCCTGATACGAAGGGATATCTCAATGCCAGGATCCCAAACTGGCCTCTCACAGTACCAGTCAACCAATAATCCTCCCGGATCCCATCGCCACCATGGCCAATAATCGCACCAGTCCCACGGCTCAGACTGTGCACTGCCTCTAGCTATGACCAATGCTCTAAAAGGTGAAGACCACCAACAAGCATCAATGCTCCCGGGCTCTTGCTGCGTTGTACCTGTAGCTGCATATGCTACCCCTCCAACTGCATACCAACTCATCACCTCTCTCCAATCCAAGTTGTGACTCAATCCCATGTTGATCCTGCTCTCCTAAAATTGGGAAGGAGTCCTGAAGTAACGACAACTGGTGTCCTCCTGCCGACTGGGATCTGTAACATCTACTATGTCCAAGGGCCCCTGCTCCACTGTGCTCCCTACGAAGAATACCGTACCATCAAGAGGGTGACAACTCATGATCTCCCGCCAGTCCATCTTGGAGGAAGCATCTGATGTAGCAACAACAACTGCATGTGGAACATGCCTGGAAGGTTGCCGCCAACCCGTAATCATCTCCCACTACCAAACTATCACATATACCTCCAACATCTCCAGAGGATATGGATCTGTAGCTGTTGTCACGGTACTCGGTGTCTGTGCATTTGACTGCTCCACCTCAAAGGATGACCCCAATGCTAGCCACATATCCATCATAGGCTCAATGTGGGCATCCATCTGGACCTCACCCAAGGAAATTTCATGCCTGATGTCCATAGTATCCTTCTCTGCTGACTCAGGCTCCATCATGTGCTGCTCTAGCTGAAGCGTCACAAGTGACTCATCACCCAGAGGATCTCCTATACAGTCCCCTGACTGCTCACCCTGCACACTGTAATACGGCTGCAATCTACTGTCATCATACCTACATGACTGCTCTTGCTCCACAGAAGCAACCTCAACTGATCCTATGGACTCATATGAAAGAGAGTCCTCACCCTGGCATACAGAAGGAATGCCCTCCTGTTCTACCTCCGCCACCTCATCTACATTGAATATGCCATCCACCCTCTTGATGAAGTGTCGATACAATGTCTGGAGTCCAGACGCATGCTGGGATGCTACCTCTACTGAACCCAATATCCTCTGCTCATGCATGATCTCAACATGCCCTGAGGGAAAAATGATGCATGTCTCCCTCATGACCTGCTCCCCAAGCGTAGGCTCGGCAATGACTAATGTGCCACCACTGCAGAGGATCATCTCATCCCCTAAACTGTGGCTGTCAACTAGCGTACTGACCCAGTGCCACTGCTGAGAAGTCTCTCGCCTAGTGTGCTGAGGGCCATCCAAATATCTTGGGTGTGCCTCACGGACCTTGCTGCTCATGCCCAAAGTGCCAAAGGACAACAACAAAATCAGTTGTGCCCATGAGTGATGTAGAAGAGTGTCGGATGTGTGAGTCCCCACAGATACCATCAAGTATCGCTCCTCTGTCTCCTCATCGATCCTGGGTGAAATACCCCCAAAGGTAAGCCCAGTGTCCCTGTCCATGAGTCTCTCTGGAAGCAATGCTCTAAGACCCTGCTGTGCAACACCGTATGCCCTCGCATACCACTGATCATCCATATACTCCTCAACATGCCACTGCACACTGAGGCATACCTCGGTATGCTGCTGGATACCATGTGCTACTGCTGTAGCACCCTGTACCGTCTCGTGCCCTGACTGTGTCCGGGCATCGGTCACTCTCCGCATGCTCTCAATGTGATGTAGGATACTCCTACTCCACAATGCAGTCCCACACACTATGGTACACCACCATGCTACTCCATGTCCACCGGCAATCCACCGCTCAATGCTAGAGGCCCCCACACATCCCTGGATGTGATGTCCTAGAGCTGTGCCTCTACATGTCCGACTACCACCAATCGGTAACATCGTCTCCACCGTCGCATCACTATACCTGCCGACGAAAGGATCATCACTCCAAATACTCCTCAAGGGGTCCGAGAAGTGAATCTCCTTGTGTGTCAGTAGTGTTACCACCACTGCTCGGCTCCGCTGTGTCCTCTGTGCCCCACACAAGGTGAAGAATCCTTGGCCCCATACAAGGTGCCATCTGGTGGCCTGCCAATGCGACCTCCTCCGACAAGCCCCTGCCAAGGTGTGCTGACCACCCCGTGATCGCATGTATGAATGTCATGCCAAGACAACCTAGGGAGTCTGCCCATAAACTGGTTGGCCACTGGAGCTGACCGAAACTGCACATGCTCTACTACTAGGCCAACTGTACTCTCCAAGACATAGTCAGCCGACCTGCCTGGGAAACGGTAGGTGATCCCACCTGGATCCCAATGCCAATCTGGCGTTCCTGTACTCCCCATGCATAGAAAATCCTGCTGAGCTACACTCGGATCCATCACTATCTCCATAGCCCGCTCCACCGAGTACCAACTCAAAATCTCCCTCCATCCAACCTCAACATGTGGATGCTGTACCCTGTGCAACTCGGATCGTCTCATACCGCTATCCAAGTCAACATATGAGATCTGACTAGGTGGCTCTGCCTCTCTCTCTCCAATGGGAAGAGATGACCCAACAACACTGCTAGTCCCATCCATGCATGCCTGAAGGGGAATGATCTGATGCTCCAACGTGCCCTCTGATTGTACCATCAGGGAATCCAGTCGTTCCCCAATGCGGACCAACTTGGCCGCCGACTTGGCACAAGTCACTCTCATACCCTCCAGCTCCTGGTCCTGCAACAAAATGGCCTCCCGTACTAACGTGGCCTTCCCTCTCAAAACTCGAAGGTCCGTTCGAAGCCGATGATACCGCTGTATGCGACCATCATCCAATACCTCTGTACCTGCTAGTGCCTCATCGAAGGTGGATATATCTCCTAATGCCTCACCCATCTGTCGTGTGCTGCTACCACCTGAAGACTCGGACATGACTCCGGTCATCATCTCAATGGATGGCTCTACTGAGGTAGGCTCTACCTTCTCCACTACCACATCAACCGTCATGGCCAAGGAGGTCTCCAATGAGGGGGTATCCTGTGTCACACTAGGTGTAACCTCAGACTCCCTGCAATCCTGCGTGCCCTCATCCTCCAAGTGCAATGTACAATCCAACAATGGCTCATGAGAATGATGGTTCGATTCCTCCTTGAGTGTTTCCATGTTGCACAGTGCAGTGCAACCAGGTTGCTCTATAGTAGCAATGAGATTTGACCCTTGATCTACAAGAGTCCTGTCCTCGAAAGTGTTGGCTGGCCCAACTGTCGATGCATGTGGCTGCTCCTCCATGACTGTGACAGCGTTTTCACAAGCCTCCTCAAGAGGTGATGTGATCTCTTCTTCTCGATTAGAATTGGAAGCGCATGGTACTTCCTCTTCTTTTTCTTCAACCTTCTTGACCTCCTCAACAGTGGATGCATCTTTTCTGGATCTGAAAAATAAATAACTATCCTTTTTCACCGTTCCAGTCCTCTTGGGCTTAGACTCACAGGGACTAGTGGATCCCTCATGCTTGGGAAGAGGTGATCTCCCAAATCTGAACTCTGTATGCTAGAAAATCCATCCTCTCTGAGATGACAGTAATATTTGAAGGGAAAAATTACTTTTAAGTCTTCCCCCATGGACTTCCATTCTCTGAAATAATCTTCAAGAGGTATACGACCATGTTGCCTCGGTACTTCAGGTAAGAATGTAGGCATTGTGATCCTCATATTTTCCATAGATAGCCAGCTCCACAGGCTGAGCCAGAACTAGGCTCTGATACCACTGTAATATCCCAAATGGGAAATAGACAGCAATACAAGCATACAACAATATAGAAAATGCCGGAAATAGAACATAAAGCAAATACACATAAAAATACCGGAAATGCTAAGCCATTTTATTAATCTGAGAATATAATGAGATACAATGGATAATCAGAATAAATGCACCTATCCTTGCTCAAGGCAAGTGAAGAACCCTCTCAGAAAAACAGGAAATGGCTACTACAAGAAACTACATCCCAGCTGCTGGAAGAAACTGCCGTAAACTGCTGCTGCTGGAATGAACTGAAGCTATGGCTGATCCCCTTGCCGGAATGAGCTGAAAATCGGCAGACCACCTGAACTCACCACCCTGGACAAAACCCAGAAACCATATACAAAACGGACCACCTCCGAAAATCACCCCCAGAAACCCTCCTCCTAGAAAAACGCTGTCCCTCCAGGACCAGCGCAGCCACCAACTAAAATAGACTGAAATGGGGCCAAAACTACTCAGGAAACTCACCAAATGATAAACGCTGAACCTCCACATCATAATAGGCCTGAATCTCCTGCAGAAATCTCTACCACTGAACAGCTCCAACTCAAACTGCGTCCTCCCTCCAAGGACTGCGCAGTCACCCAATGAAGCTCAGCTCCTCAGCAAAACTCCCAACAAAACACCTGCAAATCTCCTGCTAAAGACTGAATAAAAACCTTGCCCGAGCAGGCACTCGAAGTCCCCCGGGACCAAGGGTGAGATCTCCGACCGGAGACACTCAGTCGCACTAAACAGTGCTGCAGACCGACTAAACAGCCAGCGTGCTCAAGTAGACAGAAGTCTAGCTCAATATCATCAACAATATCAATAATGCCCAAATGAGATAGCTCTCCCTCCTTTTATAACACTGGCCCTCCTCAAAACCCTACGTGGTCCCTCTCTCTCCCACGTGCTCCTCATGGGCCTGCGCAGAAGCTTCTAGAGGCTACGTGAGCCTCCTCTCATACGTGGTGTGGACCCCCAAGGCTCCCCCTTAAGTTATAACGTTGCATCTACTAGGGAAACAATTTATTTTATTTAAGTGAGTTAGCCCCCCTTTTCTCACTTTTATTTATTAATTAACTATAGGTGGCAAAACTATACAAAAATCAAATATTCCAATTAGCGGTGCTAATTAGGAATATTACAAATCAGGACTCTTGATTTGCTTTACAGAAAATCATGAGTCCCAAAAGAGTTCTAATTTGATTTTAATTTCAAACCTACACCTGTACCTATTTTTGTTCAATGTTAGTTATGAATTTACATATAAATTAAGTTTTGTAATACCGAAAGGATCAGCTTTTTTTACTTATCTTATCATTACGATGATACTCTGTTTTCAAGTCTTGTGATTAATAAAAATGAGTTTTAACCTTGATGTTGTTCTGAATACAACCTTTAGGAGTTAAAGGATTAATGTTGAATTGATAGCAGAGGGCCCCTACTATTCGAGGAGGTTTTACATGTTTTCTAGAGAAGTCATTTTCAATTCTATTATGTCATATTTCCTTACTTGGACTGCTTTCTGAAATCATAACTGTTAGTATTATGTTTCATGTCATTTGCTTAGATAAAGGATCCGCATGATATTACAATTGGTATCTTTCTCAAGATATTCCCATACATCTCTATTAAATGAATGAGATTCAATTATAATATTCTGAGTTATTAGTATTTCATTTTCTGTTATTTAGAAGATTCTCATTATACTACAGTTAGTCTCTTTCCAAAGATTTTCCAATAAACATCTAATTCACGAATGAGACTTAGTTGTAATATTGTGAGTTATTGATTGTTTTGCTTCATAAAAAGATTCGTATCGCATTATGATTAATCTCTTTCACAAGCTCTTCCAATAAACCTCTAACTTATGAATGAGATTTAGTTGTAATGTTATAAGTTGTTTCAACATTTCGTAGGAGATCATTATTACATTATAGTAATCTTTTTCTCAAACTCTTCCAATAAACCTCTATCATATGAATGAAATTCCACTGTAATGTTCTAAGTTACTGTTTGTTTCAGCACTTCCTTTTATATTTTAGGAGATCCTCATTGCATTAGAATTAATATTTTTCACAAGATCTTCCAACAAATCTCTAATTAAATGAATTAGATTAAGTTGTATTGTTTTTAGTTACTTTTCATTTCATAAATGTTCAATTAGAAGCTATAATATCCATGGATTAGGACTCTCTGTTTTCATCATTTTCTAATTAGGAAAAGAACTTGCAAATAAACTATGTTTTAATTCAGTTATTAACATTTCCTTTTCTCACTTTTGACATATATTCAACTTCATCTTCTTAGCATAGAGTATCATACTAAGAACCAAACATAAAAACCCCAAAACATCAATAAAACACTGAAAACAACGAAGTAAGAAAAATGGATACTTAGGCACATATAGTGCATTACACTTCATCAGTTTACTAGCCATGGTCGATAATTTATGCTATCAATTTAGGACACTAAATTGACTGAACATTTTTGTGCCGTTGCCAGGGAAGTGTAACTAGGTAGCCTTATTTCCTATTTCCCAAAAACAATGATATGCGTAGAGAAAGATATTCTAGGGGTAGATTTATAAGAGGCAAAAGCTTAATTCCCACAACTCCACTCACTCCACCAAGACCAAGAAGTAGCACACCTCCAACTCAAACTCATATTCCATATTATACTGGTGATAGGCTTCCAGAAGTCTCAAGATTAGATATCCCATCAGGAAGATCTCCCACTTCATATACTGAAGCAATTCTAGAGGAAGAAGATCCAAGGACTCCTACAGAAGGGATAACCTTTTTCACTTCCACAAGAGAATATATTCCAGCAGAAGAATTAAAAATCCCTAGTGAAGAGGAAGAAGAGGACTATTTCTTCAATATACCCTTGATATGAGAACCAGTAGAACAACTAGCTCTTCCAACTGAACCCTATATCAGTTCAGAAGAATCTATCATGGCAGAAGAAGGGGAAGGAGAAGTCTTTAATGGAGAACATACACTATTTGGAGGAGGTAGAGGTAGAGGAGGAGATAGAGGAAGAGGTATAGGTACAGAAGAAGGTAGAGGAAGAGGAAATGTAGAAGGAGGAAGAGGTAGAAGGAAAACAGGAAGTTCTTTTGGATTCCCTATAATAGATGAAGAGACTAATGCAACTATGAAAAATATCTCACCCTATGTTCTTTCAAAATTTCATGGACTAAAAAGTGAAGATCCCGAGACATTCTTATTTGAATTTGAAGTTATATGTAGAACCTATGATTACCTACAAGATGCTCAGAAACCTAAACTGTTCCCTTCAACATTGAAAGGAGCAGCATTAAAATGGTTTATGAGTTTAATCACTAGGTCTATTAGGACATGGGATGATATGAGAAAAGCATTTCTAGACAGATATTTGGATTACTATATACCAGTCAACCATAAGGAAGAAGTGTTCAAGATGATGTAAAAAGAGGATGAAAATCTGGAAGATTTGTTGGAAAGATTTAACTATAACATCAAGAGGGAAAAAATGGAAAACTTAGACCAAGATACTTTGAAAGCTCTTTTGTTGAAAACAATTAGGGATGAATGGATAGATATCCTTAATATGATGGGGAAAGGAGACATATCTCAACTTTCATTACCTAATATAGCAGAATTATGTATTAATCTTTCAAGAGGAAAATCTAAGATTCTAAAAGGACCAAGAGACCCTGCTCTTGCAAGGGCAAGAAAATCTGCAGCTGGAACAGTAAGTAGGGCAGAAATAGGAAATATGCTTGATGAATTCAAAACTGACATTCTAGGGAGTCTCAGTGAAAAAATAGACACCCTTAAATTACAAAACAAGCAGAAAGCTGAAACTGATGCCTTAGCAATCTTTTGTCCCAAATGTAGGAAGAAGCATGCTTTAAGAGAGTGTGATTTGGATGAAAAAGTAATAGAGACTTGTGCAATTTGCTCAGAAAAACATGAGACCAAGAATTGTCTCTCAATCCCTGCCCTTAAAGCTATATTTCAAGAAGAAACAACCACAAATCCACAGAATCTCTTAATTTTGTCTCTAGAAGACCTTGGCAGGGACCTCAAACACAAGGGTTTAGTAATCAAATGTATAATCAACCCCCACCTAATTGGAACTCTTGGCAGCAACCCTGGCCCCAATTTCAAAATCAATCTCAACCTTGGGCTCAAGGAGCACAAAATCCTTATGGAAGGTTCTCCCAGTATTATCAATATCCACCCTCTTATCCATCATATCCATCATATCCAAACTTTCCTCCTCAACAAAATCCTCAGCAGAATCCACAACATCAAAATCAAAATCAAAATCCACCACTTCCATTACCATTTCCTCAAAAATAAAATCAATTACCTGCCCAGCCAATACCAAACCCCAACAATAAAAACCCTCAGAATACATATATGATAGAAGGTCAACAATTTCCAACCTATTTTATTACTCCTTTAGACCTTAATGATGTTCAACTTAGGTCTGGAAGAATACTTGAAAGAAATAAACCTTCTGTAGTTATACAAGAACAAAACACTTCTAAGGAAGATTCTCTATGGATAAATAAAAGTTTTGAAGAAAACACATCTCTTCAAGACCAAAACATTGAAAAAGAAAAACAGAAAGAACCAATAATTTCAACTCCTATGTTAGAGCAGCCATCAACATCTACTACTACACCTCCTTTTCCTGAAAGATTACAAATTGATAGAGGTGTAGAGAAATAAATTATGATACCTAACTATGATTTCCTAGATGAGTTAAGAAATTTTTATATTAAGATTCCATTATTACAAGCCATCAAGGAAATCCCAATTTTAGCAAAGACAATAAAAGAGTTGAGTATGAAAAGACCGGGAAAAATAATAAAAGAGATAAAGAAAATACAACTAGTAGGAAAAATATCAGACATAATGATGGGAAAGATTGCCATTCCAAAATATCTAGATCCCAAAAATCCAGTTGTTAAGATACATACCAATGGAATTGAAATTCCAAACACACTTATTGATCTAGGAGCAGCAATCAATATTATGAGTAGGCAAATCATGGAAAAACTAAAACTTCCTAATCTTCTTTTTACACCCACACTACTACAATTAGCAGATAGATCTGTAATCAAACTAGATGGAGTATTAGAAGACATTACAGTGTCCTTAGATTATTGGGAGTATCCTGTGGATCTTATGATCCTAACTCCTAAAAATGATATAGGAGGACATCCTATTATATTAGGAAGACCTTGGTTAGCTACAGTTGATGCTTTCATTAGTTGTAGATCCGGTGATATGTACATCTCTGATGGAAGTTCAACCAAGAAATTCACCTTGTATCCTCCAGCAAGAACAATCACAGAATTATATGATACTCAATGGGTTGATGATGAAGAAGATATACAACCTCTCTTCACACTAGTACATTTGGCAGAAATTCTGACACTTGGTTCTGACACTTTTGACCAAATGTTAGAAATTTCCCCAAATTTTTTCAACTTTTTCAAATCCCACCCGAAACCGTCGCTATACCGACGTTTAGAGGAAAGTGTCGCAATACCGACACTTATAGGCAAGTGTCGGTCTTTCGACGTTTGCAAAATAGCGTCAATGTTGCGACAGATTTCTGAAGTATGTCATTACTGCGACGTTACATAGACAATGTGTCTCTATTGCGACGTTTGGAGGAAACTGTTGCTATTGCGACGGTTAGAAGAATGCGTCGCTATTGCGACGTTTGGTGGCAAAGTGTCGCCCTTGCGACGGTTTATGGTGATGTGTCGCTTTTGCGACGGTTAGGAAATATGTCGCTCTTCCGACGGTTGGTGGCAAAGTGTCGCTCTTGCGACGGTTGGTTATGATTCGAACTTTTGATTCGAACTTGGTTGGTTATGGTGCGAGAACCTAAGGCAACCATTGAGTTATGATTCGAACTTTTGATCGGGAATTGTCCCATAATTGAAATGTGGACCGGATATTAATTTATGTTGGCGCTGGAATTTAAATTAATGTTGTGGAGGTTCCATGTAATGTTTTTTGATATACAGTGGTAAGTTCATGCAAGTTTAAATTTAAAGAGAAACCTTGGATACGGGATCTATTTGGGCTTTAATAGAAGGGCGGTTATAGGTGTAAATGAGTTATGTTATGGTTTGAACCATATATGTAAAAACTGCATCAAGAATTGAAATTCTAGTTTGGTTGGTGTTATAACCAGTAAAAAGAGAAAGGGCTTCCGAAGGGAGTATTGAAATTGTCAGCTTTATGTTAAACTGAAATTAGAATATTCATTCAATTTATTATAAAATGGGCTATCGCAAGGGAGTAAAATAAAATATAAAATTGATTCATACACTTTTATTCATTCAATATTAAATATAATTCAATTTATTCATTGAATATTAAATATAAAATTGATATACACTTTTTAATTGGGAGTAAAAAGCCCACAATTTTATTAAAAATATAAACAATTTGTAAAAAGCCAACAATTTGTAAAAAGCCCACAATTTGTAAAAAGCCCACAATTTTGTAAAAAGCCCACAATTTGTAAAAAGCCCACAATTTTGTAAAAAGCCCACAATTTGTAAAAAGCCCACTTTTATTTTCTTTTTGCTTATTGATCTCCCATTGAGTTCAACACGTCTTGGGTTTTCTACACCATTGAGAGAGATAATTGCTAAATATAATTATTATTTTCTTTATAGGATAATTTGCATCAATGGAAGAAAACATTAGAGGTGGAAAAAAAATTCAAAAGGGTGAAAGGGGTGATGGTAGAGTTTATTGCCCTTGCAAAAAATGTTGTTTGAGAAATAATGTTAGAGTTTTAATAGCAACAGCAACAATGCATTGTAGGAAATATGAGCACATTGATGGTGGATCGAATGACTATCCTCCCGTGGTAATTAATTATCTATCTTCATTTTGATTATATCGTAAAATTTTATATTATTTTAATATTTTTTATACGTGCACTAATGTTTAATGATTAATGTTTGTAGTTTTCATAAAGGCACAGTTGCCCCCCAACTTTTTGCAGATGATCAACCAGCTTCCACAGCTAAATAGTAGTAGATTAGATGATGTTGCACCAGTACAAGAGAATATTGCAACAAATATTAGTATTGGAAATGATGTTGTACAAGGTGAAGAACATGAAGCGAATGATGAAGGTAATTTTAATCATCCCATGGAGGTAGATCATGATGACAATAATGAGACAGTTCACATTAATGATGGGACAAATCAAATGCTCCAAGACTTGTATGGTGAGTCAGATGATGATGGTGGAGATAGTGACGGTATTTATGATGTACCTCTGATTAAAAGGTCAAGTGAACGAATTTTTGAACACTCAAATGCAACTCTTCTCTCTGCTACATTGTTGCTAGTGAACTTAAAGGTTATGAATAATTTTTCGAACAAATGTATGACACAACTCCTAAGGTATGTAATATGTATATATGATCACATATATGTAAATGTTGATTATTTTTCCTTTTTTTAGTTGTAATAAATGTGTAAAATAATAATTCAATACTTATATATATATATAGATATGATTAATAATCTTTACATTAACTAGTTTTTGTTTATGTTGTAGATTGTTGGGTGAATATTTGTTACCATCGCCAAATACTTTACCTCGAACATATCAATATCTACATGCTATTATGAAACACTTTGGAATGGAATATAAAAATATAGATGCATGTCCTAAAGATAATATTATATATTATGGAGAACATGCGTTGAAAAAAAAATGTCCGAAATGTGGTACCAGTAGATATCGAACAGATCAACTAACTAAAAGGTGCCTCAAAAGGTTCTTCTTCATATTCCCATAATTCCACGTTTGCAGCGAATGTTCAGGTGTAACAGAATAGCACAATTTATGGATTACCATTCAAAGAATAGAAGTGGAGATGGTGTTCTTCAAATGCCTGCAGATGGTTCTGCATTTAGAGAAATCGAGGAAAAATATGTAGATTTTAAAAATGAACCTCGTAATGTCAGGCTTTCATTGGCAGCTGATGGTGTTAATCCATTCAGAGAGCTTAGATCTACTTACTTAGTGTGGCCTATTTTCGTTATCAACAATAACATTCCTCCTTGGATGTCAATAAAGAGGGAGCACATAATGTTGACTATGATTATTCTAGGTATTTGATACATTATTTTTTTGAATGTAACATTTTCATTTCTCTCGTTGTTTGCATAATTATATATTTTATTTATTTACTTACTTATATATACATATATCATGGTAGTAATTATTATGTACCGTAATTTTGAACAATTAGGTAAGTACCAGGTCAAAGATATGAATGTATATATTGAGCCTCTTATCGATGAGCTACTACAATTATGGCATGGCATCACTATGTATGACATCACTAAACCAATCAAGCAAAAGAGATTTCAATGTCATAGAATGCTTGTATGGACAATTCATGATGCCCCAGGACTAACACATGTTTGTGGTATGTAATATTTAGTTGTACTTTAATATAACACATAATTATCTAAATTAGATATACCATATTGCATGTTTTAAAAATGATCTCATAATATATATAATTGTTATTGATCCATCTATTGCAGGTCTTCAAACAAAGGGTAGATTTGCATGTCCAGTTTGTGGCCCTAAGATGAAGTATCGTCATTCGCTAGACTTAAGAAAGATGGTGTTTGATGAGTTTAGGCACTTCCTCTCTAGGAACCATAAGTATCGTACTACTGAAAAACATCTTTTCAATGATAAAGAAGAAACTGGATTAAAACCACGAAGAATGACACCTCAGTTGTGGATGTTGGAATATAACAAAATTAATAATCATCAAGCAGCTGGTATGTAATTTGTGTGTGTGTATATATATATATATATATTATTTGTTTATGTAATGTTTGGAATTTTTGTTTTAACTAATGAATTTATTTTATAGTATTTTATAATTAATATTGTTTTGATTTATTTTATTCTTTGATATCAAGGTCATCGTCGCGGTGAAGGTACTAATATTGTACTTCCACCTGGAATGAAATGTTATCCTTCTCAATTCGCAAGGTTGCCCTACTATGAGGACCTAAAAATAGCTCATTTGTTTGATACAATGCATGTCGGGAAGAATGTGACAGAAACGTTATGACGAACCATAGATGGTGCACATGATAGAGATAAAATTGACAAAATTTGTGCTGACATTGAGAAATCGAATCATGCAATGAAAAGTGTGATCGACAGATCAAATAACAATGGAGGTCGAAATTATAATAATATTCCATGGTTAGTAACAAAACAACAAAGAAATGATGTAAAAGAGGTCGTTAGAAGAATTAAATTTCCAATAGGTTTTGCTTCAAACATAAATAATATCTTAACGAAAAAAGGTGACTTCAGTGGGGTGAAAACACATGATTGGCATACCTTTGTTAAGGTAATTTTTTTGGTATACGTTTTTGTATGTTATTGCTTGAATACATGTTTTAAATTTTCCTTTTTTCTGTTTAATTTGGAAACCAATAACGATTCATTTTTTATTATTATAGTATGTTCTACTTGTATCTCTCCCAAATGACTTCGACAACAATGTCAAACAAGTTATATATGGTCTTGGTAAATACATGAGGTAAGTAGTTTTGATTTATACAAAAAATCTAATTGCTACAATTTCTTTTCGTGATTAATGAAATGATGTATTGATTTACTTGTAATGAAATATATATTATGTTTCATTGAAATAACCTTGCGTAATTATTTGCAGATGGTTGTCATTGAAAGAAATCCATCAAGATGAAATAAAGTATTGGAAGAGAGAAATTCCTTGGCTAATGTGTGAAATGCAAAAGTATCTACCTCCAACATTTTTCAATACACAAGAACACTACTTGATACACCGAGTTGAGGAGATTGAAATGTGTGGACCGATACACACAAGGTCAACGTGGATGGTCGAGAGGCACCTGAAATCCTTGAAGGCTTTGATTAGACAAAGAGCACGACCTGAGGGTTCTATGGTGGAGGGATATGTGGTATGTCAATCCATGGTGTATATTAGTCATTATCTTCCTATATTAGCTACGCCAGCTATGAAGGTGGTGGATTGCATTTGGGATGTGAACTCCATAAAAAAATTTGAAGTGGAGAACCTGTTGGGAAAAGGTACAATGAAGAAAGTGAGAGGTAAAAGATTTATTATGTATAATACATATAGTGTTTCATTTTTTTACATCATGTGTATGATCATTATATTCATTTAGGTCTTATTCTTTCATATTTTATTAATTAATATCATTTACCATGGTTATAAGTAATATTTATTAATATTGGTGAATTATTGTTTTTTTATTCAGGTGCTCAAGATTATGAGGCACTACTTTTATACATTGCAAACAATCTTGAGTGGATGAGTGAATGGATTGAAACATGTAAAGCACGTAACGAAGGTAGGTTATCATGGCAACTACTGTCTGAATTGATTAGAGAAGCGTATCGTAGTGGAGATGGAAACGTTACGGACAGGGAAATCGATTTAGCATATGGTTTGAAAGATAGAAAGGTAAGCAATTAATTCACCTATTTTATTCATTACTTATTTTAT